>CAJPEV010000404.1:8133-46862 GCA_905338385.1 Darwinula stevensoni
TTCTGGATGCATCTATCGAACAAGTTCAATAGCAGCGTTTCTTTCCAACTCGCACAGCGAGGCCTTCCAAATGCTTGCACACCTTGGTGCCGAACACACGGTGATGAGGGTACCGAAATCAACGATTGAACCAAACACGAAAACTTTCGCATCGAAGGGAAACCGAACGTCATCGTCGTCGAAACTCATCGCCAAATAATCGCCCCTTTGGGGTCGCTCGTCTGTCGGCATCAAAGGCACGAATTGAAACGCTAAGTATACTAACGGCACGGAGAACTGTGAATAGAATACACGAAGCAGCCACTTGTCCAATTCTGCTTTCGAGTCGTTGTCATCCCTACGAAGTCAGTCTTAACTGGCAGTTTTGAACGAGCGTCAGGATCCTTTCAAGTTTCGATACCTTCATGGATGTAGTACCCTTGGGGGTCTCTAACAAAATGCCGAAAGCCTAATATAACGAATGCGCGGAATATCGAAGGATAAATATGTTGAACAGCATAAATGTCGAATCCCTTAGTTCGCCGAACGTTGAATACACTGAAAGTAACACTATCTCGAAAAAATGCCGAAAACCCAGACGGATAGGTGAATGCGAAGTCAAGACCGTCAGACAGGAAGATTCGTATCAGACTGAGAATCCGCCATACACCGATGAAGATACCTGTTTTCTCTCCTCTTTTCTTGCGTGGTGTGGATTACGATTGGAATGAAGTTCGTGACTTTGCAGAAGGGAGGTCGCCTATTGCTCATTCACATATACGTGTTTCGGAAAGACGAAGCGGTGGCGACGGTTACATAGTGTAAATGTAGAAGTTGACTGTTGTGTGAGAGCAGTGACGGATGGAAATTCACTCCGCAAAGAAGGGATCGTTCATCCAGGTGCGCTGGAGGCTCCGTGCGCTGGAGGCGAAGTTGTGTATGAGACCAATGAAACGTGTGACATTACATCCTATTTGAGGGCCATTGCCCACAATGTGCAACTCTGAATTTGCGGAATGGCAATTAGTTTCCTTGATTTCTCCCCTCTTGACCTTTTTTAACTCATAGTTTATGCCATGTGATGACTATTTTTTTTGGAAAGTAGACTACTACGTACAGTGGCGTAGCGTGGTTGGCATGGGCCCTGGTGCAAGGAATGAAACGAGGCCAGCTGTCCAATTTCTTACTATTGAATTATGTGGGAGTCATACTTTTTTTAAAATAGATTTTCTCTGGCAGCATATAAATCGTCGTTGGTAGCTGAAGTCAGTGGAAGGCAGCGGGGGATACAAAAATTTTTCATAGCCCCCCCCCCCCCCCCCTCTGTCCTATCGCCTTATTCATTTTTCGTCTGCGGTAAAAACCCTGAATATCTATTTCACAGGAGCTAATAAACGTTAACTTATGTGCTTTCTACATTAAACGAGATTCGTTTTAATTTTGAAGTTTCATTTAGGGAAAAACAATGTTATTACAGAGCCAAGTGTTTCACGTGAATGGCATTTTCCCCATACTACTGTGCTAGGACGAAATGGTGTAACTTAATGCGAGAACATACCCGATCTCCCCGCTAAATGTCATCAATATCGCTGACGGCCAAATCACGCTTTCAATTAATCCAACCTGGCAGGAATGGATCTCCGACCACCTCCGACATGGATCCGCATTCTCTTATGATCCCGAGTCCCTTTGTGGAAGGAGTTTGAAACCTTGGTAGGATAATGAATTTTTTTTTTATTCAGTAATACCTTCGCTAGTAAATTATTGAAATCCTAGGTTGAAAACGGAGCAGAGCTTTGGTTTCAAATGAATGTAGGCAACTTGTCCCAAATTCGACTGGGTGCGTGGAGAAGTGAGCCTCTCGGTTCGGTCCGAGTTCGGACAATTGGCCGAAAATCGACTGGATACAGTGTGTGGAATTCGGGCTGGAACTATCAGTCGAAGTTCGGACAATAGCCCGAAAACCGACCGGGTGCGTTGAATTGATAGTCCCCAGTCTCGACCGAACTCGGACTTTAGAAATTCGTCTGTATCTATATAAACGCATCCAAGTGTCAGTACAAGTAGAGATCAAAGTTCCAACCAGAATCAGAGTTCATGAAAATCTCAGCCCTCTCATAAATTGCAGTCGTGGGCCACAATTTCAAATTCATAGGTGTTCATCATCAGTTGCTCCTGAGTTGGCTGGGGGAAAAGTTCCTGGTGATCGAAAATTTGAAGTTGCCTAAAAAAGTCCTTAACATGTCACGAAGTGTCTTTATTAAGAGAAATGGCTTTTAACACCACCATAAAAAATAATCAGAAGCGATTTTAGTGGATAAAATTTCATTCCCAAAGAACGATGAAGAAAAGTATGCACTCTTTGTCCCAATGTACAAGTGGAAGCATAATAAAATCACAATGGCATTATATAGTAAAGAGCCGCGCTTAAAATGCAATACATGAAGCATGAAAGGGAAATGGANGCCGAGGTCACCTCCTCCAAAGTCGGTGCCGAGTCGAATTCCACAGTGAAAACGGAAACAAAGAACTCGTTAAGTATACTGGCCATATCAAATCGGTCGGCGGGCCACATTCCTTACCCTGCAGATGCCTGCGCGCCACACCCATAATTTTTCACCGAAATTTGTGCCAACAGTCAATGCAAGCGGAAATTTCAAGAACAGACGGCGGGCCGGATGAACTACCTCCGCGGGCCGTATGTTTGACACCCCTGGCTTAACTGAAAACTGACTTACCCTGTCATCGAATGTGCCCGTGACATCAATTCAAAGATGGCGCCATCCATGCTACTCAGTGGTCGTAGTGTTAGGTGTGGTGAAGTACACGTTAGTTCACAAATCACATGAACTAGACATGATGCTATGCGGAACTGCAGAAAGGGAAGCGTCAAATCCCCCTTGCTTCTATTCCTCCATTAAGGTTGTGGTTACCTCATCAGTGGCGAAATCAGGATTTTAAGAGGGGGACTGCACCGCATCTAATACTTGAATTGAATGACGCCGAAAGTTGTGGTGGCTGTCACCCCTCACGCGCGAGGCCTACGATCCTACGCCATTCTAGGGCATCTACGGCCTAAAGTGCCAGGCCTACAAGGCTCTGCTATTCTGGACCATAGGCTAGGCCATAAAAATTGAAAGAGGCCGAAAGCGGTGGTGAATGGTTTTCACTCATCAGCCTAATACACAAGGCTATGCCATAAACACTTTGATGTTCCAATTTCCTTCATAAATCAGTTTTGCTACCAAATTTTATGTTAGTTTCGATTTTTATAGTTATATTTGCTGTGATTTCTTCTTCTAATCTTGCAGATACTTCAGATTTTGTGATAATTTTTCTTATATTGACTTCTGAAATATATTATTTTTCCTCACTTGTCGCTTTTTGAATTTGAAATGGTATTTTCCATTCTTGATTTATTTGTGAGGTGTGGTCTCGATGACAATAAAATTAGCTGAGCGGCAACACTTTTGAACTTCTCGAAGTTTGTTTGAAATTTTTTTTGTTTGGTTTGAACCAAACTGCTTCATATCTTTATGTAAACATTTTCACATTTCCACCCATTAAGATGGCCAGCATAGCGACTGCAGCCTAGTTAAAGTTGAGAAGCGACCAGGGTGAGGGGTGTGATGAGCCTGGTCATTGGGGTGAGAGGGCCATAGGCCATTAATGGGGAGTTTGAGCATCCCAGAGTGGGGGGTCTTGCTCCTCAGCGCCCACTCAACAACCTTTGTGGCAGATCTATTACAATTTGAATATCGTAGACATGTCTTTGTTTCTATGCATTCCCTGCTTAGACGGAAAACTTTGGCCTGGGTGTAAGCTTAAAAGTTCCTTGCGTAAAGTCAATTGCCCCTTCCTTGCCTATGCTAGCCTTGGACTAAGCCTACATTAGGTTAAGGCTCAATTTAACTTTGGTCGGACTGAGCCTAAATTCTAAGGGTACATATGGAATGAAAGTATCTTATGCTTTAAATATCACCAAATACCAACTCGTTACCAGAGTAGCCCAGATTATGGCTGGGGCATAGCATTGGATAGCTTAATTACCATTGGTATATATGTTGGAGGATAATATCTGTGTAAGACTTGTGATCTATAATAGGGCATCAGCTGAGGCTAAAAATAGGCTGAACAATACCAGTTAAACTTTGAGATGTAATTTATAAATGTTTCATCAACCAGTCCATTTACAAAAACTACAGCAAGAAATCCACGAATTGAATTTTCAATGGAATGAAGTGAGTTTTCCTTTGCTTGTAAGCTGTACACTCTTTTCTGATTGAATTGGTCTCCTACTCCCAGAAGGGTGCTCCCATTAATAGCATCAATTGACATTGCTTTATGCACATCATTCTCCTGAGTAATTAGAATTTCAGTGTGAGATAAATTATGGGCCAGCTACACAGATGGTAGTTTTGCAGTGTCATAGGAGAGCTGCCTGTGTGTTTTCATGAGACAATGTAAGGGTTGTTGCATTGAATGATGCACATCTCATGTTGGGTGAGTCAATGTGAGGACATGTATCCTGAATTTCAATTTCATAGCAATGTGGAGGGGAGATTCTTTTCATGAATCACTGTAGGTTTGACTACCCAGTTTCCAGTTTGAGGTTTGCAAGATTTGGATGTTCTTCATTATTCCATTATATTGGTTGCTATCCAAAAGTAATCTGTTATGACATTGAGAAGTTGCAGAATCTCATTAGTGAGCAGGAGATGTAGATAAAAATGAGGTGATGTCATAAATTTCATTTTACTCAACCCTTGTGAGTTGCATGGGTATAGACTAGGATGGTAAAAAAATCCTGTCCAAAGAGGAGTGGGTATTTGAGGTCATGTGTTGATATTCTTGCACTTGCTCTCTTCACTGGTTCTCTAGTTGATGTTGGTCAAATGCCAATTTCAGTTGAGGAAACATTGGGAAAGCATCAACATGGCAATTCAGCTGATGAATTCATAATTTTTAGAGTTAGGGCTGGGGGCAGGTGGCAATAAGCAGAGCTTATATTGCAATGATTTAGTGGATGGTTCCATTTGACAAAGGGTCATTGTGATGTAGGTTGAGGTATCATTAGTCTATGTCTTGGACTTAGCCTATGCTTGTGCTTATGCCTTAGCCTAAGCTTAAAAAATAGTGAATGGTCATTTTCTTATTCCTTTAAGCTTACATGTATTCCCAAGGACTCATGGAAGTATCTGGAGAGGCCTTGGGTCTGTTCAGATTTGTTAGCCCATTCTGGTCAATGTGTGCAGAGGAGAGGAATTGACAGCCTTGCCTAGGCTGAACCTAGGCCTAGCTGCCTCAAAATGCCTTCCACTCAAATGGCTCCCCTATCACCAGAAGAAGAGTTGGTGAGAACCCTCAATTGAACTTCCTTAGGTTGGACCTAGGCTAGCCTACCTTAGATTTACTGTAATAATAATGGGAACAGGATGGCACAGAGAGGAGAGACAGAATGTCCATGGGTTCAATGGTATAGTAGTGGCACAACAGACTGCCAATCAGGAGGCCCAGATTTTATTCCCAGCTGTTCCTTGGTGTTCTCTCACTCTCTCACACCTGATATCCATTCCCTGTAATAGTCATCAGGGTAGGAAACACAGAATGCATAAAGTGACAATGGAGTGGCTGCCCCTACCATGACTAGTTTTAAGAGGCTTGATACCTTCATGAACAAAGCTGAAAAGGGAGTATAAGTGGCTTTAAGCAACTAGGCAGTTGGTGGTAATGCTTAAAAGAAAAAAAGAAAGCCTATCATCAAGAGGGGTAGGCCTATCTTACAATCATCAGAATGCTTGACCTCGACACTAGACGTCATATTAGGTGTATATGCCTCCTGAGATCCCTAAGAAATCTTGAAATCAGCAATGTGCTATTGAAATTCAGCTGAATTTTCCTGCAAGCTTCCCAGCCATTCAAAGTTTTCTATTAATCATGACATATTTTCCCATCCTGCAGGCATAAGTTGTTGGATTTGGTACCCAAGTCATTACTCATTTAACTATCTGGTTATTCCCAAGAGTATGAATTCCAGTTGACCAATTAAATACTTTTTCCCTGTAGGTGACAAAGGCCTTCATCAAGCGTGTGAATGATGCCAGACAGGAGAGAAATGGAGGCCCCATTTCCTGGAATACAGCTGTCAAGTTTATGATGGCTCGCAAGTTCAGCCTGGAAAGGGCACTACTTCTCTATCAGCTACATGAAAATACTCGTGCACGTGAAGGCTTGGTGAATTTTGACCCCACCAAAGACCCCCTGAGGAAGGAGTTAGAGACACAAAAGTTCACCATCTTGCCCAAACGTGATTCGAGTGGAGCAGCAATTGCTGTTTTTACTGCCCATCTTCATGATCCTTCTTTGTCCTCTCACGTCACAACACTCCAGGGGATTGTATATCAGTTGGATGTGGCTCTGGAAAGCACTGAAACACAGCGGTCGGGCTTGATATTCATTTATGATATGACGGACTCAAAGTATGCTAACTTTGACTATGACTTGAGTCAGAAGATCTTGACACTTCTGAAAGGAGCATACCCTGCTCGACTGAAGAAGGTGTTGATCGTTACAGCACCCTTGTGGTTTAAGGCACCATTCAAGATCCTAAGACTTTTTGTGAGAGAGAAGCTCAGGGATCGAGTATATACTGTCAGCACGCCTCAGGTGAGCTCATTTGCCTCCTGTTGTGATCCCGAACACATAGGGCTAATTTAAGAGTTGAGGACTAAATTACTATGGAGTAGTGTTCAGGAGAATACTTTTATATTCAAGGGAAATTAATTTATTCTAGAAGAGCTACCTGAGCAGAGGTGTGAATAGGCAAAGGTTGACTCCCTAGGAAAATTAGCGTGACTAATGATAGCAAAATAGTTAGTCTACTTTTCAGACTTTTCCGAGAGAGTTACAACACTACAAAACTACTTACAACAGTAAGGTAAATAGTTAACATTTTAAACACCTTTGGTTCAGTTTCCAGTCAGTTGTTGGGATCCCTCTTCCAGCTGATAGGACCCAATTATGACTGATCAGTTGTAAGCATAGCATCCTAAACTAATGTCATTTGTGATAGATCATAGAGCACCCCCAATCAGCACAAAAGTAGTTTTTCTTGTGGTGGCTTTGAAATTCCAGAATTGTGTGGAATAAAAAAAAATATGCAGCCATAGAGTGGATAGACAATTAATTAAGCCTAATGAGTTTGAGAGGGAAGATTTGAAGGGTAGTTGCTAAGGTATGGCCTCATTGGCACCAAGTAAGTCCTTAGGGTAAGACCATCTAAGTTCAGGCACTCTAATGGCCATTTGATAAAATAATCATTTATGAGGTAGCTCATTGATTAAGTTCTTCCCAGCACAAAGTGAAAATTTTTACTGAGTGAAAGACGTGCAGTGACCACGATCATTTTGTATGACTTGAAAACATTGGGCCTCAGTAAATACTATATCACAGTCAGGAGAGATTTAAGAAAATGTAGAGACAACCTTACTGGAGAAAACCTTCACATATGCTGTTTTTATATTTGTTTTCTGTTTTTCAATTCTTACTCCTCATTTAACTAGGGGAACATAAAGTACTCCAATATAGAATGTACACATTATGAGTAGATTTCTGCCTTACTCCTGCTGTCCAAAACAAGTCACATTTGAACTTAATTTTTTTGCATCTTGGTTCAGACACCCACATAATTATGGCTTGGCACTATCAGAAGCTATAAGGCTTCAAAGGACAACATCTTTATGACACTCATACCTACTCATATCATGCTCCCAGACACCAAAAAGAAGCATTCGGCTTGTACCATTTAAGCATCATAAGCAAATTACAAGTGTCTCCCAGCATAACTGTCTGGTGAATTCACCCTATGGTTTAACCTTTCTCCCCCACCAAGCAATTGACTGGTGAGAGTGAAAGTTTCCTCCTCTGTTGCAATGAAAGATGACAGAATTAGTAGGCAAATTCTCCTCCACTACATTCGGGGGTAGTAAATAATTTCCCCTTTGCATCCTTGCACTTTCAATAGTTCTAGTTGAAGCATTGATGCTTTCAAAATAGCCACCATGACGGCCTTACACACAGGGAAGGGCTAGCTGAGGTTTGGCCAGATAATACCATGGGTGTATAGCAGGGGTTATGCTAAGATTCTTGCCCTGGCCTCCTGCTCATGCATCCCAGGGGTCCCTGGACCCTTGGGACGCACAGGCGGGAGGCCTAAGACTGCTTGGTTACAAATACACATGGATTGCTGGACTTTAGCTTTTGGGAAACCCATCAAAGTTCTCTTGTGCTTCACTTGGAAAGTAACCCCCTTGATTATCAGGGGACCCTTTCATATCAGACCTGAGGGTCCCAGGGACCCCTACAGCAAGAAACTTTGTGCAGCCCCTGATGTATAGGGAATGGATATTAAGCATGCCCATCAATTCACTTGGGGTATGACTTTTTCTTACTTAGATCTCAACAGATTCAGCATTGAGGTAGCTATCAGCCACTCAACTGAGATTATAGCTTCAGAAGATTTTGGAATTATATTAAAAATGGATGCACTCCTAGTAGTAGTAGTAGTTCCATGGTGAACAAGGTTTGGATTGAGTGACTGTACCAACTCTAACTAGTCGTAGTTCCAAAAGGGTTCAACCTTTTCTGGGTTGTGTTTTTTTTGCGTATGACTGGGGGGGGGGGGGGGGGGGCCAAGGGGGGGGGGGGGGCGTTAGTTGGGAGGCCCATGGCATGGGGACGAAGTGAGTGCCGGGAGCTAAAAAGAAATCAAAATAGTCATTTTCCTGCATGAGTGAATTTCAAAATAAGTATAGGGCCCAGGGGGGGTTGGAGAGACCCCTCTTAGATCTGCGCAGAAATGCATTTTGGGGGGGGGGGCCAATGGGAGGATGTGGTGACCATGTTAAAATCCACTAAGCTCTAGTCCAGAGGAAAAAGGAAGTTAAATCTTAGTTTTTCAATGGAAACTATCAGCCGGTCTACCATCCAACAACACAGATGCTGGATAGACTGCATTGTAATTGACACATTGCCTCAAAGCAATTAGAGATGTTCTGAACTAGTTTTATGAACATGAACTATGAACAGCAAATGTGCCAGGGTTACACTATATATACTTTGTAGTTTTTTTTAATTATAAATAGACTTCATAATTACCACATTCTCCATTGCACAGCCTGAAATGGGCACACATTAAGAGATGGATTGGGAGTTGAACGAGCCCCAAGCTACTCGGTGACATTCCGATTGACTAAGACCTCCATTTGACCCAGTTATGAATACATTTTTCCCATTGCATACTATTCAACATTGTTAGTTGCTAAATGTTGCCATGGATTTATGACTAATAAGTATTCATTAATAATTACTGTAAAAAAAAAAGCATGATTCACAGAACCCACATTCAGGTCAGAATGGCCACTTAATGCCTTGAAGGCCTAAAAAAGATTACATATAATGCATCTTAGAACTGACTTTTCCAATTACCTAAACTAAATGGGACTGGAGGAGCTCAGATTATAACTTTGATTAAATGGGCCTTTCTAGAGTCTTAAGTGTCTGTATTTAGGAAAAAAAAATCAGTATGGTAGCTCCCTCTTATATTAGACCACTCTTTTCAAGATGTAAGTTCTTTTTTTTTTGTCAGTTCAAATCTCTAGTGAACTTTATTTAGTAGTACATCATAAATGCTTTGTTGTTTTTACTGCTTCAGATAAATGAAAACTTGGGAGAACTGATCTTCTGCTTTATTACATTGGAAATCTCTTGAATTGATGAATGTAATGTGGCTTGCTTTGCAGCTGTGGTCCCACATCCCCATTGATTCACTACCAAAAGAGTTGGGGGGAAAGTTGGAAGTGAATCACACAGGCTGGTTGATTGAATGCCTTCAGTCAGTCACATATCAAGGCAGTGACTTCACTGACTTTTCAGCTGATCTTCTCCTCACAACTCCTGGGAAAAATCATTCATCAAGTTGGGCTGATGTCTCACACTCACAAGGGAGTTCAGAAGAAGGCCAGCCAAGTGTTGAAGGAAGCCAAGGCTCTGATGATGGCCTCAGTAGTCGCAAAAAGAGCTTTGACAAGAAGCTTTCAGGACTGGTTCTTCCCAATGGACATCCCCATTCCACACCATCACTTGCAAGTGAGGGAAGCGAGGACGAATCATCAGCCTCACTTCCAAGTGAATACTCACACCCAATGAACATGGAGCAGCTTCTTGAACATGTTAAGAGCCATGGAAAGGCAGGACTGTATGCAGAGTATGCTGAACTGAAGTCTTCATCTCTGTTTGGCTCATTTGAGGTTTCAAGATCAAGGCCAAACGTGTGCAAGAACCGCTACACAGATGTCCTGTGTTATGACCACAGTCGTGTGGTCCTGGAGAAGCAGGAGGCAGATCCACATTCAGACTACATCAATGCCAATTTCGTGAATGGATACAAGCAAGAGAAGGCATTCATATTCACCCAAGGCCCACTTCCAAGGACTTTCTCAGACTTCTGGCATATGATCTGGGAACAGCAGGTGCTTGTGATAGTGATGACCACAAGATGCATGGAACGTGGTCGGAACAAATGTGGTCAATACTGGCCAATTGAACAGGGCTCCTCAATCATAATCGATGATCTGTCTGTTGAGAACAAATGTATATCTGAGTGTGAAGACTTTGTTGAAACCATGTTACATTTGAAAAATGAGGCAAGTTGATTTTCCGTACTTCATAATTCTGCCTTAACAGCAGGCTTTACTGTGCAGCTCATTCTATCATTGGTAGGCTCTTCTACAGCATAAATGAAGAATAAGGTAATCCATTCCCAGGAATCTGATCAAGGCAAAATTCAGAAAAAGTGCAATGAAAAATATATTCCATCAGTTTTTTTATTTTTTAATTGTCCTTTCCTGGTGATACTCCACCTATCAGAAATGCCTGTATATAAGAGTGAAAAACCACTAAAAGAGGTTGTTTCAGAATGCTCTCCTGGGAATTTTTTCTTCAGGGAGGAGAGACTCGGGAGGTGATTCATCTCCAGTTCACTTCCTGGCCAGACTATGGAGTTCCCCAGTCAGCTGCTGCTATGTTGGGCTTCCTTGCACATGTGAGAAGAACACAGGCACAGCAGGTGGCAGCACTAGGTGATAATTGGAAGGGACACTCTCTTGGCCCTCCCATTGTGGTTCATTGTAGTGCTGGTATTGGACGCACTGGTCAGCATTCTTTATCCATTATCTCTATACATATATATATATATATATATATTTAAATAATACACATTGACAAGTTTGTTTCTACCCTTCAGGTACATTCTGTACGCTGGACATCTGTCTTCATCAGCTACAGGCAGAGGGAGTGGTAGATGTCCGAGGGACAGTGAAGCAGATCCGATCTCAGCGCGCCCATTCCATTCAAATGCCAGATCAATATGTTTTCTGCTACATGGCTCTCCTGGAGCATGCTATCACTGTTGGACTCCTTTCTCCAGATAGCCTTGAGAACCTTGATGGTGATCACACTGATTCTGACTGAATTTTTCTGCAGTGGTTGGTGGTTGGTTCTTTTCTCACATGTGTTCTGTGTCATGAATTTTCCCATGCTGGCATGAATCCCATTCCCATGCTCAATTAGTTGATGTCCCTATCATCCTTTTCCCATTCACACTCAAGCAGTATTTTCTCTGAGCAGGAGAATATCCCCAAGGCCTAAGAAGGTTGGTTGATGCTTGCAAGGCTAAGCCTTGGCTTGGCCCATGAGCAAACCCATACAAAATTCAGAGATTGCCCAAAATTAAAATAGTTAGGATTTAGCACTCTACACCTTATTCAGTATAAAGTGTGCCAAAATCATCTATCTCCATATAATACTTGTCATGATGCTTTTCTCTCCTGAAGCATTGTAAGCTCTTATATTCATGATTGATGATAGAAATACTGGTAATTGGCAAGCAAAGCATCCACTGGGCTTGATATAATTTGTTGCTGTATTTTCCTAAATGCAAATCTACAGTGAGAGGGTGTGTAATTTAATTTCAGAGTTAGCAGAATGGGGAGAAATTCAGCATCAAATGCTCAAAATTGCTAATTGATAAACATTGCTTAGCACTTTTGTTTGTCAATATTTGTGCTACTGGACAAATACTTGCCTTTACAAGGTACATATCTATCCTGCACACAAACATACATTTTGAGTTTAGTGTAAATTACTCATGAGGTGATACATGCTTATGCTCAAGCTTTTCAATTCTAGCATGTGTGAAATACTGAAGGCATCAAGAAGCATGCAGTCTGGATATGGGAGAGTTTACTAGCACTATCAGTTTGAAAGGAAACTCAGCCTCTCTAATGATGGAATAACTTCAGGAGTTATTTTTCATGACAAGCCCATTTATCTAAGAATTTCTTCCCATCATTCAAGTTTCATGAAAATATATTTTTTCTACTTTGCCCACCAGATTTTTTAGGTATTTATATGTAATCTGATACTTTGTTGGCTTCAGTAGGAACTAAGGAATCCTCAGTAGGATTTGAAAACATCAGTGCATAGTCTAAATAAAAGATGGCACATTGGGGAAATGATTAACTGGTCCCAAACACTATGAAGGGGGTCAGGGGAGGAGTGAGTGGTTGAGGATCCTGTAATTTCTTGAAATGTCGGGAAGGGAGTGCCTCGTGTCAGTCTGGGTTGGAGGGATTTACCTTCCATAATTTCTTGCCATGATGGAGATGGGGAGGGGATCATCACAGTGGCTGATAAAGTCATTGATGAATTGTATGACAGCCCAAGTAGGGGCATCTGTTAGTAAATGCCCAGTCTTTCTCAAATATTAAGCAATAGTTGAAAAAATCAATTTCACTACAAGGGTATTCATAAAACAAGTGGGAGTTTCTCCTGCTCACAATCCTAAAAGGCTACCTGCAATTGCATGCATGAATGGCTTGACACAAGCTTGTATCCCTCCTGTGATCCCCTTCCCCAAACTCACTTTCTTTTATTGTGTAAGGGAATAGATTTTTTTAAATTGTGTATACCATAGCTTGTGAATTGATGGTTTATCATCTCCTTTATTCTGCTAAAGTACTAGTCAGCTGAAAGAATATTTATTCAGATTGATCTTTTTTTTTTTCATTGTTCCACCCTGCAAGGAAATTGGCTTGCCTTGCCTTGCAAGGAGTTGGTCTTATGAAGTGTCTTGTACCTTTGAATAAACTGTTCTCTTTGTGATTGTCAAAATGTGGTCATGATGTCTTTATTCATGTCTGGAGGGGTTTGGTGTTCAGGAGTATGTGTCATCCATGTTTTGTTGGGAGTAAGCATCATCCTCATGACTCTCATCCCTCAGCATTGATTTCAAGAATCTGGAAAAGTATGCTGGTTTCATGGCCTGCTCTGTGGAGATCAGCATGGGATTTTTCACAAATGATGTGGATAGAGGTGGTTCCTCAATAGGGGGTGCTAGTTGGGGGGACAAATCCTCTGTATCATCGGGATTTCTCTTTATGTGCAGCATGGTATTGGGAGGGCAAATGGGGTGGCCCTCAATGTCCACCAAACCAGACAATGCTTGAACACCTTCAGATGGATTCCAATGTCTTACAATCTGCTCGATTTCAATTGTCTTGTGATGAGCATGGAGGAGCATGAGAGCAACCACAGATAGAAACAGAGCCAGCAGTCCAACACACAAGGCACAACATGCCAGCTTTGCAGCCCTGGAAATGAATCGGTGCATCACCGATTGAGCCATCACAAAATGGAGATCACTTGATTAATCTTAACCCTATCTGTCCACCAGAGTTCCATATCTGCAACACCCAGGAACACTCTCAATATGCTACTTTGAAGAAATTTTTTAATATGCCCAACATTGCACAATTGTAACATACCCCATGTTTTAGGAGTGCTGCCCTAGGGTTACCATACATCCAGTTTTTCCTAGACATGTCCTCTTTCTTCGTTTTCCATCCAGGAAGAAGGCATCCAATGGGTTACCATACTTGTGTATATTTTCCCTAGACATGTCCTCAATTTTTGCCTACAAATTTCTGTCTGTTGGGCATCCTCATTTTGGCTGTCTGAAATATGGTAACCCTATGCTGCCCTCTTTGGTTGAATATAGAAAACAGTGGTAGGACCCAAAGAATTTAAAGGAAAAAAATATTGCAACAGGAATTCAACATTCAGTAATCAGGGTTAATCAGGGCACTCATGGGAGTTTTGTTAATGCCTCTAGGCTGAGATATGCACTGTGTACTGTCTGTATACAGAGAAACAATAGATCAATGCTAGAATTTACCAGAGAAATACAAATTTATCAACCAGGTTTTTTTTCTATGACAATTACATCACAATATTAGCTCTTAAATACATCGTTTATCTGATGGAATACTAAGTAAAAGCCAATCAATCCCAAAACTAAGTCCAAACAGCCAAACATATCCATGAATATATTGATGACATTGCTAAAATCATTCACAACCTACTTAATACTGTCCTTTCATTGTGGGTATTCAAAAAACAGAAAAAATGTAAGTGTTATTGAGTCATTTTGCAGTTTCTCTTCAATGTATCTGAGTGTAAGTGTAATTTTCAAAAGAATGCAGTCCAATGTCCTCGTATTTCAGTTAGATAAAACATTTTCCTTACCTACTTATAAATCTTTCAAACATTCCAACAAAACATTTTGTGGGGGGCACAAAGAAGAGGAAGACAAAGAGGAAAAACAGCTAATACTTGCTAACCTGTGCCATATGTTCCTTGAAGGTAATAAACATTCACCCTTTCTTGGGACTCTCATATTTGATTTTGTCTGGATACTTGACTAAAATGTCTGAAAGGGGAGATTGAAATGTGCATAATTGGAGCCATGAGCTATTCTTGAAATACTAGATCATTATGTCTAAACCTACTCTGACCCCTGCAGCTCAGTAGCAGGATATGCAAACAGGGGCCACTTTGAAAGCCACCAGGTTGGAGGAGGTGACATTTTCATTTAATATATAGTGTCTCTCGATGACATCCTTATCCATCACGATGTATATTTTTAAAAAACTTCTCCCCCCCAAAATGTGTACCCCCAGGGAATATACCTCCAAAGTTGGATTTTTTTTTAACTCTGCATCCCAAAAGGTACATGTGTACCAATTTTCAGATTTCTAACCCTTCTAGAACATGGTTAGAATTAGCATGGGGGCATACTTTTTTGGGGGCCGACGTTTTCAAGTTTTTTTTTTGTCCTGGTGTATTGAGCTAGTGTGGAAAGATGAAACTTGGTACATAATTGCCTTCCAGGATGCTGCGTGCAGAAAAATTCAGAGTTTGGAATGAAATGCCCTGGGGGCATAAATTTCAAAGGGAGACGTTTTCACATAATTTTTTTGCATTAGTTAAACCGATAGACAGAAAAAGCTGGAACTTTGCATGAATGCGACTACCAAGATAAGGTGGTAAAGAAAAATGTTAAGTCTTGATACATCCCCGGGGGAAAATTTCTCTAGGGGCGATGTATAAAAGAAAAGAAATTGTCGTGGCGAATTGGACAGAAATGGAAAGGTGAAACTTCGCACACGTATAGGTGACGTGATATTATTGACTTGAGGGAGTATTCAGCTTTCATGGTGCATTCCCTACGGGCATAGCTTTAGAGTGGGTCGGCATTTCCAAGCATGATTTTTCAACAGAGAAAAGGGCAAAGTATAAGATTGACACTTTGTGGGCATGTAGTTCGCTGAGGTTTGATTTAGGTGAATATGTTACTTTCCGGTTAAAACGTCCGAGGGCACATATTTAGCAAATTTTCCTGAATTTTCTGATCCAGCAAAATGGAGGGTGCTAGAAAGTTTAAACTTGGCAAAGAAGTACCTGATGATTAGCTGAGTAAAGACATAATTCTACTTTCATATTATATATAGACGATCGTGACTGACTGACTAATATAAGTACCTATTCACATGCTGAGTTCAAGAAAAATTCCACTTGGGTGATACACGCCATAGGGGTGCATCTTTTCGAGGAACATATTTTTTAAATAGTTCTCTTTGCTTCAAACAAACGGAGACCCATGGAAAGCTGTAACATGGCAAGAACGTGACTGGTGAAGCACTCAGCTCAAATGTCAAATTTCCAAAATATTTTTAGGGGGCATATTTCTTGGGGACGTAACGTTTTCAAAGAATTTTTAATATCCTAGCGAATCGGGCAGAAATAGAAGAATAGCAGCTATCGCACGCATAACGGCCGTGATGTTGATTTAAGAAAAAATTCAACTTTTGCTGAGCGTTTTCCCAGATCACAGCTTTTGGATGGGAGCTGTAACATGGCAAGAACGTGACTGGTGAAGCACTCAGCTCAAATGTCAAATTTCCAAAATATATTTAGGGGGCATATTTCTTGGGGATGTAACGTTTTCAAAGAATTTTAAAAATCCTAGCGAATCGGGCAGAAATAGAAAAATAGCAGCTGGCGCACGCATAACGGACATGATGTTGATTTAAGGAAAATTTCAACTTTTGCTGAGCGCCTCCCCAGAGCACAGCTTTTGGATGAGTTGCTTTTCCAAATATATTTTTTACCGCCAGCAAATAGGGGAAACGTATATGGCTGAAACTGGGTGGCGTGGTGTTCCCTGAGTCTATATTTCAGAATAAAAAAAGATTTTCGTTAAAAATAATCAGGGGATTTTTTAAAGTCCCATTTTCGTGAAATATTTTTCGATCCAACGAAACAGAAACAGAAAATTTAAAATTCCCTCAGAAGTACCTTTTTCATGGCTGAGTACAGGAAAAATCCTACTTTTGAAATATGCACCCTTATCGTAGATTATAGGAGGGAAGTATTTGAAAAAGTATTATCCACCCTTACAAAAAGGGATACACGAAAAGATTTCAAGTTAGGCACACTAGAAATAATAGAAGTAATGATTTTGATAAAAATGGAGACTTTCGTCCCCGTATGTCACATATTCCAATGGGACGTACTTTAAATTCGTGTTTGCCAATTCGCAAAGAATAAATGAATTAATCACTATCCAAGGTAATGGAGCGCCGAAGGCGCGACCACAGCAAGTTTGTTTGCCCTTCGGGCAAACAACTCGCTAGTAATAGTATACAGTCAATGCTCGATATAACAAACCTCTATATTTTCAAATTTTCCTCATAACAAATTTTTTTTGTCTGCCCCTTCAAGTTCATTATATCAAGTGTAAGCAGTACATGAATCAGCCAATATTGAGGGCACAACCCCAATTATTATCATTGTAATGCATGTGACACATTATTCCAATCAGTTCAGAATCTAAGGCAAGAATATGACAGTTCACTGTGTGATGCCATCATGATGATGTACCACTGTGCTCCTTTTGACAACCTCCTTCACATTTGAGTCACTTTTGAAAAGCCCTGCTTCCTCCCATGGCACACAACAGTAGCATATCAGTAGTCTACTCCCAGTACTATAAGTGGATTACTATTTGGAGAATGCTAGACTGCAAAAGTATCCAGATTCCATCTTTTTCCATACCAAAAAATAAAAGGCCACATGGAGATTGTCCTGCCTGAAAGACACAGGAGAAGTTGTAAATAAGCTAATTAATTTTTAAGTATTTTGCATAGTACAAAGTGGCACAAATTCTGGAATGATATAGAACTCTGTCTTCTTGAACTAGGCGACATTAAAAATGCCAAAAATGGCAGTAAATTCTTGGCTTGCCATTCAGATATACTAGAAATGGGTACAACCCAGGAATATTAATGATGTTGAAAGCACAACTGATGCTACAAATTAGGGCTGTACCGGTGACCACATTTGGCCGGTGGGCCGATTATTTTCTTATACCTATCGGCCGTTACTGGTGCCAGTGCCAGTGCCTATTGTGACGTGTAGAGAAACAGCAAAAAAGCATTTGACAAAATTTTTTAAAAGTCTAATAGACATATTATGAATGCATGTTCAATCTTATTATTGCTTCCACACTGGGTGTTTCTAATACACCCATGTATCGACCTGAAACATCGATAGTGCATCAATGCCGGCAGGGGATGGGGGTGGGGGTGTTGGCAGATTCAGTCTCATCTCACTGCGATTGGGATCAGGTTTCTGCCTCGTTTCCACCATTTCTTGCCTCGATCAAGGCGCAGACCTTTATCTGCCTTCCATAATCTGTTGCCTGTGTTTCGAGGAGTTGGAGGGGGAGGTGTGACCTTCACAATGGTGATAAAGCCTACCATACCTCAACTATCGAAAATGACATCAATACATCGATGGATGAACTGCGATAGCCCTAATTTTTCCCTATAGCCGTTGAGAATCGGTTACCGAGCCCCATTCACGTGGTATTTTTTTTCTTTTTCCTCATTCAGCATGTTCTTCTTTGAACATTGGCACCGGCTGGTTCCAAACCTGCCGATGGCTGATGTGGCCAATAGTCCAACATCAGTGGCCAATACCAGTGTTAGCCAATACATCGGTACAGCCCTACTACAAACACATTATAATATGAAGAATGTACATATCTTGGGCTTAATACCGACCCATAAACATATTGATACAATACTAAGAAAATATACAGGTAATATGGTAAGAGGTTGTAAGGTTGGGTGTCCCACTTAAAAACAATATATTGTGGTAACCATTGCTACAACGATACATTTGGTCTCCCTGGCTAGCAAGAAAAATTCTCTTTACATTCTGGTGGCAGAAGACATATCAAGTTGACAAATTGTCTAACATGCCTGTTAACCCTTCCTGCACTGCTGACAAGTGAGAACCACATCACCCATTTTCCTGTAGCATGTCAATGACATGTCTCACCTGTCAGCCCACATTCAGTCATCCAGTCATATAGCCAGCCATACATTCAGTCATTCTGGTGCAAGTTGATTCATTGTGCTCTGGCAGCAGCAACTCCAGCCAGCAAAACATTTCCGGCATGGAAAGGGTTAACATTTGTTCACTCATTTTGGAAATGGAAACATGGCTCACGGATTGGAGGATTCCTTGCTGTTCTTGTTTTCTCTTCTGTCTGATTTCTCCAAGTTCTGAGTCATGTCTAGCCTTGAAGATGGAATTCTCCCATCCACAGCAGGAAGCACCACCTCTGCATTCTCTCCTATTTCCTCTGTTGCTGCTTTCCTTGCAGAAGCTTTGGAAGGAACTAAGCCAGAGTACTGTAAAGCTTCAGATGCTTCACCTGGTGGAATGACTGGAGCTGGAATCCCACTGGGTATAATTGTGAATCTTCCTGAAGAGAGCTATTGGTTGCAATGCACAAAGTTTCAAACCAGCCCTTTGACAAATAGTTTATTTAGTGGACCTCCTCCTGAAGCAATGGAAGTATATGAACTTTGATGAAATTTTAAGGGATACCAACCAACATTTCATGAAACAGAAACATTTTAGGATCTGCAGTACAATTAAATGCAGTAGCAGCACCACAGTGAGTGCTGCACATTGCTTTTGAGGTTAAACTCTCTTTGTACAGCATGAAACAATGATATGCCCCACAGAGATGGTTATGTCTATCTATCCTGATCAGAGATGTTTATAAAACAAATCTAAATTTTAAGATAAGTAGAAACTTAGAATAGCAGGGAAAACAAAAAGAGCAATATTGAGCATTTCTTAGCAGGAGGTGGTTCATAATCAGGGGGTAAGGGGGAGAAACTATCCTTTCAGGGATTCTACCTAGGAACATGAGTTGCATCACAAGGGAAGGTATAGTCCTTGTGTTTTCCATCATAGCTGCAGCAGTCACCATTCTCTGGCATTGTGAACACCAAGGCTGACTGCTCAGTACTCTGCTTGGATCTGCTTCAGTGATTTGCATATCACTGTCAGCTGAAAGACTAGAAAAGAAGTTGAAAGGAAAAAATAAGCTGACCTATATTGGATAGCACAAGGACAGGTGCAGGCTGGCCTTCCTCCACAGGTGCAGTCCCCTTCCCCTCTACTAATCCCAACTCCACTGAATCCCAAGGGTGGCTCAGATGGACAATTGCACATTGCATATGCAAGTTTGCAGTCACACATAGTGGCTGCATCATTTCAAGCTCTTAAGTGAAGAAAATCTATGCATCATCCTTTGAAAAGAACAAGAAGGGATTATAGACCTGAAGCTGTCTCAACCCCAGCCTTGGCTCTGGTGGTTCTTGTGGTCACATTTTTGCCCAGGTTGACCAGAAACAAGGCAAGTCTTCTGGCTGTTGCTCTGCCTTTAGGCTCCAGGTAACCCCAAGAAGTCACATCCTCCTGGCAATAAAAAAGGTTTGCATAACTCTCAGGCATTCACATTTTCATAGACCTGGACCACCTTCTTCCATTATGTAATTTATCGCAAATAGAAGAATAAGGACTCACATCAGTTGGAAGCCAGGCCATGATAATGGGATCTCCATTATCCTGCAACTCAGAAATTAGCATGCCCAGTTCTGAATTCCCATCCCTCTCTATGCCAGCATGGGTTTTCATGAGAGCATGGGAAGTGGATGAAGAGCTCCTTTTGCTGTTTGTCCTTCTACCATTTGGCAAACTCTGTTGCAGAGGAAGCTGGGTTAGAGACTTAGTCCTTATTTTCTGGAGGACTTTTTCAATGTTGTCAATGTGAGAGTGCACAAGATGAACAGTTTCACTTGATTTGGATGTGTCCCTCATATCCAGGAACTCATAATTACTGTCTTGCATGTCTGATTCCCAACCACAAGGATGCCTTCTTTCTGCGCTGGGACCTCTTTGTCTACTCTGCTGATGCCAACAGAAATCTTCAGGAACCACTTGATGATGACAAATCTGAGAATGCAGGTAATTATGATACAAAAGATGACATGGGAAAGTTGTTCCATCAGAATCAAAACATACCCCATAGATGAACATTTGAGAGCAAAAATAGCATAGGGCCACCTCATGATTCCCACATATCTCACACAGATCTACAACATAACTTGACTCCAAGGGAGTCTCATGAGAACGATGGCGATAATGGGTATATTGTTGACATTGATCATCTTGGTTCATGACATCCCATGCTTCAGCTTCACCATTTTGAGATTGTTCCCTTGGTTTTGCGATTTCTTTGTCCCAGTCTCTTGGGTTATCCAGCATTACCAGCTGGTTGAAGCTCTGTTCTTCCACTACACCAGGCAGTACTCTTCACACCCTTGAAAATGTACTTAATAAGTAAGACATGATTGAAAAAGACCAAGCACTCCTTGTGAGGCATTCTTATAGATGTCTATCTATTCATGTCAGATTCATGTCTAGTCAGATTATCTCTTATGGACATTTCCAGAATTACTGATATACAACCAGGCTCCAACTGATTAATTACTCTGCAAATGCATAAAGTGAAGTACTAATGCTTTACTTCATCAATACTTTACAGAAGGCATATTCCTGTAATAATTACAACCAAAAATGTTTCACTTTTGTAAAACAAAGTACAAGTTTATCTGCATTACTTATGTAATAAAGTTTGAACAGCAGTTTTGGGTACCTTATCGCCCTTTCAGTCTGTCTGATGTAATAGAACCTTGAGTTATCATTCTTAGAAGGGAAAAAGTACTCTTCATGCCATATGACATTTCTTGCTGCTCAAAACTAAAATAGTTGAGGGGGATTTTCAAGCTACTGACAAAAAAATGTATCCCCAGCCAAGACCACCTCCAGTATGAATTGCACTCCAGTGGCATAGAAGAACCAAAAAAAAGTTTGCATCTTGAGTAACAAGAGCTTGTACAAAATACATATATATATTTCATCATTGTATAAATAAAACTAAAACATTGTATAAATGTATAAATAGTATAAATACATAATTTAAAATACATTTCAATAAATGAAAATGAGAAAAATTAGGAAATTTATTAATCAGGATATTTCCCAACAAAGAAATTATGCTACAATACTACCATGCCAGAAATGAAAAGGGATTCTTTAAATATCTGCCAGGAGGGCAGTTTTTATTCACAACTTTCCTCAGTTACCATTCTGTGGAGAGGAACATCTGGGTCCCAATTTCAGAGATCCCATAGGAGTGGGCAAGTCATCCACAAAAGGACAGGTGTCACTGATAGGGGCAGAAGTAATCAATGAGCAGGGAACACAGGCAATACAACAATCTGGCACAACATTTTTTCCCAAGCCACTCTGTTTCCAGGAAAAGGAATAAGAGGGGAAGAAACTTAAAACCTTTTTTTCCCTTCAGTTTCACACCTTTGAGAAGGAAAAAAATCACCATATTCTCTAAGAGTTTTGTACTCCATCTCATATCCTTGAAATTTCAGATTAACCAGATGAGAATGAACCCAGGGAACCAGCAAATACATCTGTATTAATGAAAGCTAAAAACAAAGGCATTTTGACCTAACTGTGAACACTTTGAGGATTCTATGAGGCTTCTTTATTCCCAGTTCTGAAGAGAAAGTTTCCCCATTTATGTTCTTCCCATCTATGCTTCACCCAGGAAGGGGCTGGGCTCAGAGGTAGGCGCCCTTTCTTCTGCTCTTTTTTGGTGTGCTTTTTTTTCTGAAAGGGAAGAGACCATTTATATCCCTGTCCTAACTGTCTCACACTGGTTATTCAACATTACCCAAAAAAATTCTGATCACTGTGAATTTTGCTATGCAGATGGATATTGGCAAGGCACAACCTTTCTTTTTTAATTCATAACAAAAAAATAATAATTTATTTGGCAAACTTTGAATTTTGAAATTTGCTTACAGCAGGAAAGGGATGAGCAACTGTCAGACTTGACTGGGGCTCAATCTCAAGCTTATTGCACATCACTCAGCATGGATTAAGGGTGTCACTTCCAGCTGGAGGCATAAGTATCCTCCCAGCCATTGTAACTGATAATCCATTGTTGAAAAATAGAAAGAAGCAGTACATGGTAGCAGAGACAGGAATTGCTAGCAGAACTCATGTAATACCATATGCAGCAATGCTGCACAAGATACTCCCCTCCCATCTGCCAATCTACCTCCTCCTGCTCCCAAATTTCATTGAATGAAGGCATACTACTAGATTGAGCTTCCCCAGCCTGTTTATCAGTCTAGGAGACCCTCTCAGCATGACAACTGGTGGAATAAAGTACTTAAACAGCTTGAACAGGAAGGACAAAGATAAAAGGCTAAAAATGGTCATGGTTGAGTAGGAATGTTGTGAGGTAAGTTTTGATGCATGTTCCTCATGACCTCTCATATATCAATGGCCATTATGGCATTCCCATCACCTGGAAGTTATGACACACTCAAAACACTCAAAGAAACAGAAACTTCAGAATAACAAATGCATTATGCCAGTAACATCATTCCATGGAGATTTCCAGCTCTTTGAGTGAATCAAATCAGCTGAGTGTCTTACATGGTCTTTGAAGAGGGATAATACCAAGAGGCATAAATGAAGCACCCTGAGGCACATATAGTTTAAAATGCTTACATTTTGTTGCTGATATAATATGGTTATGCCACTTCAATCTAACCAAGATAATGAACAATAAAGAGGCAGGAAAGACATTGTATTATCCCAACATAAGAGGTAAGGACCCCTGGTATAGCATTCTCAAGTGGACCAGATGTAACTAAATCAATAGGCAAGTTGCAGAGGTTACAAATTTTAATATTAAAAAATTACTTTCCACAGCTCCTGTAAAATAGCATATAGCATTTGAGTGGACTGGGCTCTTCTTCCACAAGAAAGTTAATGAAAACTTGTTGAATCATATAGAAGCTTAAGCACAAATTAAAAAAAAAACTAAGTTGGAAGAATTTATGGCAAAAAATGTTCAAATTTCCACTCCATTCATCCCAATTACTCTTGAATTTCCCATATACTACTTTTCAGAAGAGGAAACTCCAGCATATTTAAAATTATCACACCATGAGCCATGAAAAAAATTCATTGAAGAGTTATCTTTCAGAAAGACATGACTCCTTTACTTTCTATCAAAGCAGAATATCATCTATTGAGAAACAGCACATATATGAACTAAAAACAGTAGGGAATTCTCCAGAATAAGAAATGGATGAAAGGCTCACTATCATGTATGAGGCCATGTGACAACATACCTTGAACTGATCTCTCAACTTGTGCTTCTAGGGCTTGTGGCAATTACTCTTGTGTTCCTATCTGGCACTCATAAAAATCTCATTTGTTTCATTATTTAACATTCACCATAGGCTTGAGCTAAGACAGCCCTGTATTTTGAACCAGAGGTCACACAGGATTTTAATGAGATGCATACATGAGAATTCAGGTCCTTGCCAACAATCCTTGCACCTAAACATAAAGGAGGGATAGCAAAATAGAGCTATTACCCAACTCAGTTCAATCATGGTAAATGAATGCAGTTAATGAGCTGCAATGACAAGGCAATCATATTTTGAAAAATTTATTAGCTTCTTCATGACATGCTATGAATAATGTAGGCATATTCCATGGAGAATAAAAAAGCTGACTAAGATTTTTTTTTAAAGTAGTCTCTGCACCACTATGAGTTCAAACAATGGGCATCACTTACATAAAATGCTGGATGCCACAGGATGATCATTATATCAGTTATTATCAACTCTCATGGGTAAAGAAATCACTTGATTTTACCAAGGTTCTATAACAGAAAGAGTCACCTTCAGCCACACTTATTTTAATGAATAGGTTGACAAGATCTAGGTGCTGTGCCCCTCACTTCCCTCTCTCTCCCTCCCCCATGAGTATCCCATTGCATTTTTATGACTGAAACTGAAACAAAAAAATGCAACTTTTCATGTTTAATTTACTATTAATAGCAATTATGCAATTATATAGTACACCTACAGCTTGCTTAATCCCACCCATGCCTGCCTACTTAAGGGTTCTGCTCCCACAGAGCCCTCATCTCATATTTAGCTAAACTACTCAGATTTCACCTAGCACAAAACTCAAGAGAATCAACAAGCTACATAGGCCTTTCTACTAAAGAAGGGCAAAACAATTAAGGACACATTATAAAGTAATCTTGAATCAATATAATGGATACTTACTAAGGGCATGGACAGTACCCAATGGCTCACTAATTGTATAGAGGTGCAGCACCTAGATGCTCATTTCAACCATGGCCCATTCCTCTCTCACTATCCAATTCAGACATACCTCTTTTTTTCAAGGCATTAGTAGACCTACACTTTGATGATCATAACATGCAGTCAGCAGTTCCAGAACAGTAGGAACTATGTTTCAAGATATTACAAGAGTTGCATCATTATAACAAGAAAGACTCACATGAACTGGTGAATAAAAGTAAGAGGTCACTGAGAAGGCACAAAACAAGTAACTTTCTGTATGGCATCTAGCATCTAGCATAGGTTCAATGTAATTTTTTCCAACAAAATCCTATCGTGTCCATCCAGAAATCCACCAGTGACACTAAAGAAATTTCTCACCTAGGATGTATTATACTTTCACATAATACAACAAAAAATGTGTTCAAAATTTTGAATTCAATGAACCTACCTACAGTGTGTTCAGGAGATGAATGGCCACCTGTGCCTTAATATTGGTAATCACAATTATTTTTCTCTTCTCAAAGTACAATAATGCATAAGGGTATACAAGGTGGCCATTCAAAAACTGTACACATGTGTGCCAATGAAGAGGACTATATCTAAGAAATAGCCCCCAGCAAGGGAAAGAGGAAGATCAAGCAATCCAACATGTTTTCAAAATGACGAAGTAACTGCAACACTCCAAAGAACATCTCAAACTAAAGTGTTTACAAGAAGACTCATTTAGTTCATCCAAAATTTTAAAAGTATGATGGTATTAGTGTCTATATACCTGAGGATATATTGCTGAAGTATGTACACTTGCACAATCTATTAAGATTTTAGATGAACTATATATTAGCCTGCTTGCAATCTATCAGGAAGCAGTAAATTCTTCTGCTCAAGGTGCAGGCCTACATAATTCAAGAAACCTATACAGTAAAACAAGGAAAAGTCAAGCTCATAGTGAGATGGGGAATCAACAGAGAAGTTACTGGCTCTTTTCAGCTGCATTCATCCTTAGCTCGTTCAGCCCTGCGACTACAACGGTTGCAGAAGCCCTTTCTTTTCATGTAACAGTCCCTATGAAAGACAGCACTACATTCAGGACATACAGAAGTGTTTTCTTGGAATGGAAAAAGAATATCGCCAATACAACAAAGGCCACAGATGTGCCCACGGCCATGACAGCCTTCACACTCTTGCATGATGTGAGATTGAAACTTCCCACAAACAGACTCCAGCCACTCCACCAGTGTTCCATTCACCACATCATTGAGGTCTTGCATGCTGTACATGTCAAAATTCTCAACAAAGTGTTGCCGTGGCTGAAGCAGTTGAAGAAGGTGGGACTTCATTGCAGTTTTGCAGGCAACAAGATAGCCTTTCATAACAAGGAGCTTCTCCCGCATCTGCTTGACCATGTTCAATTCTTCAATGAAGCAAAAGAGCATTGGATTGATATCTGGGATACATAGTACTGGTTTTTTCTCCATTAATTTAAGGAACTGTTTGGATGCTCGGCAAACAGGCCGTGGTTCAAAGTCCCAGTTGTGCATTACTCTTGCTGGAATGACTTCCCGATTATTCCAGTTGCAACTGGTGCAATAGTACAAACCACAATAATCACAGAGACGATGTTCAGCATGACTTATGATGACACGACATTCAGCACACCTGTAACCTTGAGCTGACAGTCCTCTTTCAGGACATATTTGTAACATGAATTCAGGCTTTTCTTCCACCTTTGTGGCTGCACAAGTACGACGAATCAAGTTTACACACTTTGCATGACAATGGTAGCCACACCTAGAACACCTGTACCAGTGGGACACCAAGCCCCAGATAAGATGACAACAGTGTTCACAATACAGATGACCTGTCCTGATGGAATTCTGTTTCTCCATTCGATGACCAAGAACAAGCTTTGTTTCAGGAGGAAGAACTACTCCATCTTGTAATTCCTGAAGCCTCAAGCGGAGCTGAACCAATTTCTTCACCAATAAGGATCTTCTCTCAGACTTCTCTGGAGTCTCCAAGATCAAGTCCTTACATCGATTAATAGCCAATTGCAGTTCCTCTTCGGACGTCAGACCAAACCAGCCTTCTGGCTGTGAAAAGTGGTTTTCATTAATGCCAATGCCAAGTTCAGCATTCAGAGAAGCTTCAATGTCAGGATCATCAGACATAGTTCGCTGACACACACTCTCACTGTCTGTATATGACATCTGCATAGGGGGAGAAGCAAAATTTGCAAGTTGGTTATAATTTATAGCACATGGCTGATGTTGCCTATAATATAGCTCACCTTTTCCTGACAGTTGGGCAGTGCACAAACTTTGTGAAACCTACATGAGGAAAACCTAGTCAATCTGTAACTGGAGAAGAGGTGAGTTACATTTGCCCAATATAAATCACAAGTTAATTGAAACTGCATTCATGATCCAATTTAAGATTATGGAAGGAATACATAAAGCATTTAATGCTGCATAAAACTTTCATTTCATTTATGCTATGTTGCAATGAAAAGGAAAGAAACAATGCACAAATTTGGAGCATAATGGATATAACATTTATCACATATCAAATTTTCAGATATATCAGGGGATAGAAAAATACCACTTGACTAGTCGAGTCAACCAGGCTGAATTGAAGGGCAACATCAAATGCATTACCATGAGCATGCAAGCTAACATGTTCTTCAGGAAGAATTTAGACTTGGGATGACCGAGACCATAGATTTTATTAGCATGGCTATCAGCATGACCAAGTCTTCCAGGGCTTAGGGCCAAAAATTACTTAGCAAAAATGTCAGAAGCATGTGAAGGTACAAAATGACTATTGTACAGGTAGGGCAAGGGGAGTTTATACCAAGCAGAAACTTAGTGTTTTTCACTTGAGTTAGACTATATTTCCCTTGACTTAGACACATGTCCATCGGACATTCCACTTGCATGAGTGGAAGTCAAGTGAGAAAATATCTGGTTCGAGTGAATAACACTGTATATGAGCGAAAGAAGTTATGGTCTCCCCATGCCTTCATATCCCGCCTGTACTCTAAAATCAAATGTAATGTTCATTTGGGCTCGAAGCCCCAGGGACAAAGTAGCACTCCCTAAGCCTGTGTGCAATGCATAGGCCCCATAGGCCCAAGTCCACTAGTTCATGCAATAATTATATAGGCCATCGTTCAGGATACCCAAAAGTAAGCCTTTAATACGATAAGCGGGCGATGTAAACGTGAACAGAAATTGAGACCTATTAACCACGTGGGCCTACGACCAGCTGGCCACCATCGTTACACAACGCTGCACATGGTGCAGTCCTCATTCTTGCGCTGCGCGTTGGATTTAATCGTCCCCATCGTCCTCCATGGATACACATGGAGTTCATACTTTTCTATTAGCCTTACAGCACTAATTGTGAACTAATAGTTCTCATGCTCTCTCTAGAGAATATTACTTCGGTTACCTGAGAAACAATTGAACATTTACGGTGTGAGATCGACAGGGGGGACAGGGAGGATTATACAAAGTAGTTAGGAATCATCAATAGGCCGCCAAATACGCCTTGCGAGGATGACGTATTTCACGCGTTGGTGAGTGGTATTGGAGATAAGTCAACGAAAGTCTTACTCTTTGGATATTTCAATATGCCTAACATCGATTGGTCTTTGCCACGAGGGGGGTGCGAGAAGCAGATGGTACGATCCAAAATGATCTCTGTTGAAGTACCGACGAGAAATAACATGTTATTAGATTTAGTTTTCTCTACGGACAACGATCTGGCATTTATTGTTGAAGTCTAGGATTAGTTGGGGTACTTGGATCATTGCATAATCGCGTGGGACATCGAACGGTCGAAATGCAACAATAGGACAATGTAGGCTTCGTATGACTATTGAAAAGCGGATTTCGAGGAAGTCCTAGAATGCATTCCCATTTCGATTGGCAGGACAGGCTACGAGGACGAACGGTAGAGGACGGTAGAGGAGCTGTGCAGAGGTTGGAGTGGACATTCGATCAGACCCCTCAAGGCCGTCAGGTGGGAGTTAGCTGCGGATAACGAAGGCATGGCCGCGATATTTCAACGACTTCTTTGCCTCTGTGTTCGCGAGCTAATGCGACGAAATCCCGACGATGACGGAAGTAATCTCGGCGTGTGTCGAGGATATAATTATCACCGAGGAAGAGATCATGATCAGGATGGGAAAGCTAAAGGCAGAAAAGGCAACCGGCCCGATGGGATTCCGGCTCGTGCCATCAAGGTACTCGCCAGGGAAGAATCGGCACCGCTAAGAATAATTTTCGAGAGTAGCCTTTCGCGTGAAGTGCCGCATGACTGGAGATTAGAGAATGTTGCACCCATCTTTAAGTAGGGAGATAAGAGCAAACCGGGGTAATTACAGGCCGGTAAGTCTCACGAGTATTCCGGGGAAGATCACGGAGATCAACCTAAAGGGATCACATCTTAAATTTCTTAGATGGGAACGCGCTTCTCCGGGACTCTCGACACGGCTGTTGGAGGGGACGAAATTATCTTACCAACCTGTTCGAGTTTTACGATTGGGTGATGGAACAAAGAATTTAACGGGAATCCCATGGACATCGTCTACTTAGATTTCGCGAAAGCTTTCGATGTCGTTCCTCATAAGAGGAAGCAGGCTAAATTGGAAGCGCACAGGATTCATGGTTGAACGAGTAATTGGATTGGTAACTGGTTGTCGGGATGAGAACTGTGAGTAGATGGTAAATGGAGAAGTGTCGATGGAAGTTCGGGTCGCAAGCGGCGTCCCTAGGGGCCCGGTCCTGGGATCTCTTCTTTTTGTGGTCTCATTAACGATTTAGATCAAGATAAAGTAACACCAGCAAATTTGCCAAGGTCAATGTCCAACGTTGCATGAATATTATAGCAGTGTTATGGCACTATGATACATTCTTAAATCGCATTTTTGAATAATATTTATGGTAGTATCATGGAGCATGCATCGTCTAATAGAGAATAACTTTCTTTTTCAAGAAACGACCAAGAACCTATCCAGTGTTACCACCCAAGTAACCCCAGATATTGGCTCAATGCTGGACCAACATTGGGCACGATGTCTATAAATCATGCCAATACAACCAATACCGGCTAAATATTGGCTTCCCGATATTTTCATTCCATCATTGATCCAATATCAGACTGACACGATGATCCAATGTGCCCAAGTTGCACGGAGAAGTTTTTTGTGGAAATGCTAAAGTTCTCCTCTAGCCACTATTTGGAGGCATGGGTCTCGCTTTTCGCACAGTACACAAAAGTTCACTTCCTTCTTTCCATGGAATCATCCCTCACAAGAGTGTTTAGTACCTCACCATATGTTTTCCTAGTATCATTATAGCAATCAATAAAATCGGACACTTAATCATTTATTATCCCCATATTCGAGACAGAATCATGAGCCTTGTTTCGACTAGAGGAAATTCCCGGGAATTTCCCGGGAAAAGAAAAAGGTGAGCCAAGTTGAAACACTCGGCCCGGGCCCTCTTTTTCGCCTCAGGCGTTTCTGCCGGGGCCGGCCCAGGCCCGGGAAATTCCTGGGCCCGGCTCGGGCTTTTACCTATTCGAACCACTTGGCCCGGGCCCTAGAGTGTCTCCTCTACCCAACTTCTACCCTCCTACTAGTCCTGCGTGAGTGTGCGCGTCATGTCCTCGTGCACTCGCTGGGAAGACCACGAAACTGAAGCTTTATTGGAACTATTCAAGGAGCACAATGTTCAATCGATATTAGATTGGGCAGCGAGAAACAACAAGGCTTATCGCCTGCCTGAAAAGCAGATACAAAACAAAGAGGAAAAACTGAAAGGTTTTAGAAATTTACCTCTACCTTATTTTTTACATGAAATTAACTAAAAATAAAATTATACCGGCAAAGAGAATTCATTGTGTTTCCATATACTGTCTTAGAAATAAAATGGTCTTTTAGAACTATTCGAAAGTAATATGCTATCAAACCATTATGCAAAAATCGAAGAGCAAGTATCCAGTGAAACCAGTGGCGGCTCGTGATATTTAGCGCTAGTGGTTCGTCTATGGAGAGGGGGTAGGCAGCAGAGGGCGCTGCCTATCCCCTCCATAGACGAACCACTAGCGCTAAATATTACGAGCCGCCACTGAGTGAAACAGCCGACCTGAGAAACTGAAACGAGGTGCGAAAAGGGTCTCCCATTCCCTCAGGGCGTGTTCCCGGGCCTTAAAAATGCTGCTGGGCCAGAAGGGTTAGACATCTAATGAGACAGCTAATTTAGCCTTGTTTCGACTATAAGAAATTCCCGGGCCTAGGTTTTCCCGGGAAACGTCATTTTTAGGCCCGGGAATTTCTTCTAGTCGAAACAAGGCTTATGACTTCGGTTTCATGCTGAGCTGTGACAGGCTTTGACAGGTTATAAAAAATGGCACCCCATGAAGGGTCCATGCCACCTGACCCTTTCTGGGACTGGACGGACTGTATCCCTGACGTTCTATACGGATGGCGCATGTTCTGTATGGAGGTGCATCTCTGCACGCCGTCCTGGATATACAGGGTGTCCCATAAGTCACTATACCATTTCAAACTGCAATATTTTCCAAACTGCGAATGCAGGTCACTGTTATAGGTCACTGTTATAGATGGGAAGATCGTTCTTTAGAATTTTTTTCTACGACAATGACTTGGAATCAGACTCAAACGGAAATAGCTTCAAATGCATATTAGAAAGGTATACTTGTTTAGGGACATTTTTGGTACACCTTGTTGAATCCTCTTCTACAAAATTGCTCAGCTTTGTTTTCCTCTCCTTCTACTTTCAGATAGACTCGAGAAACAGAAAAAAATTAATCGAATTTGCTTTCACCGTCATGAGAAAAGGCTTCGCCATTGACGCTGGAGCAATGAAGAAAAGTTTCAACCTGGAGGGAGGTACAAGGTATTTGAGAGTCCCATCAGAGTTCAAAGGGACTTCCCGCGATATTTTGGTGCTGAGCCTCATGCCAAATGTATTGAGGGCATTTTGAGGCACTTTCAAAACTCAGAAATATCTCCGTTTTTTACAAACATAATTCCAAATGACGTTTCAGTTATTGTTACTTCTTTTTTGGATCAACTGTTTAGCAAATGTGATTTTTTGAAATGGTGACTTATGGAACACCCTGTACTGTAGAACGTCAGGCATATCTGGGTTAATGGAAATCTGATGAGGGTAGCTGTGGATCCTGCTCGTATGATGAGATGATGTTTTTTTTGCAATCTGGCCTTATAGATGCCCTTGTTGACGTAGATGCAGGACCTGCGTTGTATTCGGTTGCATCCCTCCTGGGCAAGATTAAGATTTCTTTCCTTCCTGCACTCCACCCAATTGTACAAGCAGAAATTCATCAGTCGCTTCCTGTTTTCGAAGTCACTTTGGACTCAAACGACTCTGTGTAGGATTTAGACGTGAGGTATGGGAGCAGTAATAGTTCATTTGATGTGCATTGTTTTACTGCCCAAAGCAAAGCATGGAGCTCGGGAGCTGCACAGACGTTTGCGATATCTACGTTTCATCTGTGGAAATAGTTGAAATGGAAACTCACCGTCGGATGTCACGACATTCGAGAAAATTAATCCGTATTATCAATGACTGTGCATCGGTTTCACGTACTTCTGGAGCCAATTGATGAAACCTGTGCTCTATTTGACCCGGTGATTAATTCACCTCGTAGTAATAATGGAGCTCCGCCCATTCCGCAATGTCTTATTGTCACCATTTTGCACTTCGTGGTTTCTAAAAATGACAATGATACTGTTTTTGTGTGTATCCTAAAACCCTAAAACTACGATTTTGATCGAAGATTGTTCCCAAAAAATCTTTCCTGGGTCTCGTCCCTCGTACCCATTTACGTACGATATACGTTCGGTGAGCTCCGGCGCTTCATTTTTGTAGGAATTCGACACCGGATGAAGTCATGTAACGAAGACCCATCACGCGGAAAGAAGTTCCAAGCAGCTGTCTGTATTGTGCTGCCCGAAAACTAATAATTTAAAACCATTTGGGTCTATCATGCGATACGATGCAGGGCACGCGAATTCCACCGAAGTCTGTGCTGCACCTACGACACAATATTTTTTAATTATCGGAGAATCCAGTGCTTAACGGAATTCTCCCTCGTCACGATAACCGTCTAATATGAGTCCTTTTTTTTAAATGAAAATGTCCAGTGGGGCAATTTATTCAATATTGTTTAGCAGTGAAACCTGAAAAATTGACCTCCCAAAGTTGAACGTTTTTCTGCTCTCTTTGGAAAAATTTTTCTAGTTCAGTCATCCGTGTAAATACATATACTTACTCGTCATATGTTCATATGTCAGATGTGTAGGATAAATCGGTGCCAAACACCAACACTTGAGTTTGGCTCAAACATCGACAGCTTAAGGTCGAGCCGAACTTGCGTTCGACTCGAGCGAGGTCGACTCGACCGACCTTAGTGTGTGTGTGTGTGTGTCTTCGACTCGACCTTCAGGTGTTGGAGTTTCGCGCCAGCTGATCATTTTTCTTCTGTGGTGGGACTGTTTCCTGCGATGAGTTTTTCGGAATCTTGGATCCATGCAATCGTCGGCCTCTTGCTTCATCGCAGACGTTGAAGTTCTCGTTGCGAAAACAATAGTGAGTAGTCTCTGCATCCTGTCGTGATGGTACCGAATAAATGGAGATCCCAATGTCCTTGGCCCCTTTGGAATACGCATACTTGCTGCCGTGAGTTTCGTTATAATGTTAGCGTGAGATTGCACATCTCGATTTAAGAATTAGGCTGGGGCTTATGAGCCCCCGAACTTTTGAATCCTCTTTCTTTAGAAATCGGAATGCCTTCAGACCATTCTCGATTCTGTTCGGTAGTTTGCATCTCGTCCCGCGTCTCAGCGCAGATCGCTCCCTGTCGATCGGAGAAACGAACGAAACTCCAACTAATTTTCCCGTCCATCCTGCGTTTCTCAGAGTCCATAAAGGCCAACCCAGGGGGCGATCACGTTGTTTCGCCCCTCTTCGAAACCACCTGTTTTCAAGGGTCAAGTCACGGTAGGCATAAATTGTCGGTGACGGAAAACTGGTGCATAGGTCCTCCCAAATTGCGACACGCCGTAATCGTAACTCGACTCGCAACTCGACTCGAACGTGGAATTCCTCCCTCTCACCCCATAATCTGTACAGCCGGCCGTGCAAACCCTTGTGATTAATCTCTGTCGGATCTGTTCACATGTTCTATGACCATCCCTTGCATTGACATGTTTAATCAGGGTTCTATTATAAATAGTTCTCGAGTTACTGGTTTGTCAAAATCGGAAGTCAGTTGGGGACACTAAATATTGACCACAATGTAATATTCGACCTACTGGCAAGATGAGTCTGAAATGTGACATTTCCGGGTTTTGGGACTGGGGAACTCTGTATTCCAAATGTAATAAAAATCGGAGGGCGTTTATTTGCAACTGTTTTGGATGACATTGCATGGAATGACCAATGTACAGGGTGGCGTAAAAGTCTCTATGCATTTTTGACTGGCTACACTTTCCTCACGTAATTCTTAAAACAAAAACTGGTCATATCCGCTGACTCGGTGGATGACATTTGTTACGATTTGACTCGGTTAGTTGTTGTGGCCACTGAAACAGATGAGAATTGGATGGTAAAATAATCAAACAAATGCCAAAAAGAATGTATACAGAATTTTGCGCCACCCTGTAGACCAGCGTGTGTCGCAATAACCACAGCAACATTAGACCTGTTATATATTTGCATCATCATGTTTTCGCAGTCGCCAGCTTGCAGAGACAATAAGCTGGGGAAATCCGTAAATGATGGTAATTACAGTCATTAAAGCCTGAGATCTGTCTTCATTTCCATCGAAAGAGAAAGAGTGCCTGCTGCGAAGCCGCACGCCGACTCGTTCCAAGTCATTCTCGTGCGCCATAAACCAGGTGTCGAACGGATTGTTCGACTCTCGCGTCGACCTGTGAATTTGCAACGTTGAATCGGACGGGTCTTCGTTTTGCAAGGTTATCAGTCCGAATTGGTGGGGTATTTTCTTGCCATTAACCCTTTCAAGGGCCAGTTTTTTCACACTTTTCAACACCTTCAGAAAACATGCTCCTCCAGAGTATTTTTGTTCATGTTCTTCATGTATGTGATGTAGACACTTTATATATAATAAATATAAGCATGTACACAAATTTTCGACTTACCGGTACCGTCAGAAGTGCTTTTGCGTATGGTATGTTTCGAAGCACGCTAAATTTTAAAACCCATGCCCGCGAACAGGTTAACATATTCCTGAATAAACTCTTAGACTAAGTTGGGCTTGAACCCCTAGTTCTGAACAATTTTCATGGAAGTATGTATCCTACAACTGAAACGCGATTGCAGATTCCATGCTCGTACTTACGGTAGAAATCTCATGGGAAATTAGCACTACGGCATGTTTCGTAAAAGAGGGAAACTACTGGGAGATGAATTCAATTATCAGAGAGAAAGCCCAACAAGTAGCCGATACCTTTCGAGTCGAGTTGGTTTCCCCTACTCGAAGTGAAACAAACATGGCACCAACAATGCCCAAAATTGAGGATGGAGCAAAAATGTCTTCATAACAGGTTGCGCGTTTTCGACTTCCCTGGTTCACCATGGCTTGTCGCTCCCTCTGTCTCAATTTCCCGGCATTGCTGTGGAAATGCAATCCTTTTCTATCGTGAACGTCTTGAGTTCCATATGCAAGACTTCTTGAACCCTTTGACCGGCAAGTTTCGCAGGCGTCAGTTATGCGGGAGCCCGTACGAGTTTACGGGCACGGCGGTCAAAGGGTTCATTTCGGAAAGTCCAACTCCCTCAGAAACAATGAATCCGTGCGAATGAGCGAGGAAAGGAAACGGAAAGGAACATTTCATCATAGGTCGCGAGGTGGAAGGATTCCTAACAGCCGAATCCAATCTCGCATCGTCCATAGTAAGGATTCTGTCACATCGAAGTCGTATCCAGATTCCGTCTCCAATTTTCCCGATTGCGGATTTCGTTTCAGGCCGATCCAATATCGCCCCAGGTAATCCAATATCACCCTTTTCCATTCGTCAGAGGTCACAGACATTAGGGGAGCGGCAGATCTCAGAAAAGGGCGATATTTTCTCATTTAACAGCCAATCTCAGGCTGAATCAGGAAAAATTCCTCTTTTCGTATAGCCGGGACTCCCGACGACCACAACCTGTATTTATTTTATTCCCTTTAAGAATGCGCCAAGGAGTAGTTCTGGGTTTCCTCGTTACTATCGTGTTTTCCTTGTCGAAATCACCCCCAATGGTCAAGGAGATGAAAGGAGAGGAAGCCAGGAAAGGTTGGTGCTCTGTCATGGTCAGTATTGTATCACAGAGTTACACAAAACACATTCGTAATGATGATGAAAACCCTACTCACAACACTCTTCTGCAACCTTTCTCTCACTCTCTCTCTCTTCTCTCTTGTGTTATGGGGAATTTATGCTGCAACACTCATGACCATGAGTGGATTTTGTGGAGGGTTTATCCATATCCTTGCAGCGGCAACAATTTCTCCAAGATGACTTTGAAGTCATTCATAAGCAATGGCTCTTGAGATTCCTGAAAAGAAGTTGAATATTTTGACATACCATCATTATACGCCGTGATTCATAAAATCGGGACCCCCTAAGTATTTTATTATAACTCATATTTATTAGTCCATTTACATGAAATTATGAACGATTGTAGTTAAAAAAAAAACAAATCCTCATAATGATAGTTCTTTTAATAATCTCTTCGCTCCATAATGTTTACGCTGTCTTGAAATTTGATGACATGCTTTTCTTCTCCACTGAACGCCATTTTTCAGGGTATGCTGCAGCAGATTTATAATGACATCATTAATCATCATCATCAGCGACTAAAAGTGAACCTTAATTTTCAAACAATTTTCGGAAATACATAGCTTCTTTATTAGGCTTGTTATATTTGAAATTTCATGTAAATGGACTGATACATTCAAGAGTTATAATAAAATATTTAGGGGGTCCCGATTTTACGAATCACGGTGTAGAATAATCCATATCCTGGATCTCATTCGTTTTTGGTCAACTGTCTATCCTGGTCTGATTTAGCTTGAGATTGGATGATTAAAAATAAAAATAATAAAAATAAACACATTTTTGTGTTTTGTGTTTATTTTTATCTCACAGATTTTCGTCTTATTTTATATAGGAAAATGGCATTGAAAGAGCTCGAAAAGTAAACCGATTCAATCTCTCTAAGTTAATTAGGACAAAACTTAAGGGCACTTGAATGAAGATCACCGGACCAGAATTCGGTACTTTTCGGCCATATGCACATAGAATCGCCGTACCTCAAAAAGTACTTGACCAAGAGAACTAAGATATGGAGTGGATTAGTTTTTCAATTAGCCCAACGAACACTCCAATCATTTAATCAAGCCTTAAATCAAGATTTGGTTTCCTCTCGTCCCTAAATCCGGATCCGAAGTCAGCCAAGAGCGACACCTAGGTTTCATCTGTGGAAAAATCCCGTAGGAAAATGTGACGTCGGATGACGCGACCGTTCGAGAAAACGAGTCCGCGGCTCCAATCACCCTGCATTGGTTCCACACGCTCTTGAAGCCAATTGGTATAACCATGTCGTCGTGGGATGAAGATCCATTCCGCATGAGAAAGTTCCAAACAGCTATCTGCATTGTGCTGCGTGGGAGCTGGTTCTGCGAAGTCTCACAGGCCCATACGACCACAACACATGACGCTTGGCACGCGAATTTCTCTAATATCTGTCATGTCGTGAGACATCGTGCTACATTTTCAGTACTTTTATTGTTATCGGAGACTCGAGGAAGTACCGAGACTCTCCCTGTCGGGGTCGCTGTCCAATATGAGTCTTTTTTGTCGAAACGTCCAATACAGTGCATCCGACCCCATGAAATATCTCCAGCATCGAAACTACCTAATGACTTTACACGCCTGAAAATGTCTGCCTTCTCAGAGGAAAACATATTTGGATGAGGCATCTGCACGAGGGGCTAAACCTTGTAAAGGTTGACACGATCCAATTAGACACTCGGATGGGATGCATCCGGTTGGATGCATGCACATGAACATGCGATAGCCGTTGTGCGCGACGTTGAATCCTCCTCATAAAGTTCCTTTCCCACGTCGTCATCCTCCAGGGATCTCTATGGATACCTTCCAATCGTAGACGAACATCCACCCACTCCGTCATCACGTCGAAATTCATGGGGCTGTGGAGTTCGTTATAGCCGGACGTGGGTGCGGAAATATTTATGCGGGTCTGTTCATGAAATAGCTCTTCGCGTTCTCGGGGGCGAAGGGGTCTCTATTCCGTGGTGTGTCTGCTCTTTTCTCGCTGCAATCCGTTATTCGAAATCTTGAGACGATTCCTCTTGGTATATGAAGGATAACGATTAAATTGCAAATGCTGGAGCTTTGGTCTTTCCTATAAACGGTCATGAAATGAGTACGGCGGAAGACCTCTCTTTCCGGGACGCATTCAACGTCATCCATTTAACTCGGCCAGGTTGAAAGCATGGCATTGAAGACACAACGGAATTAGAAGTCGAAAACCCTCGGACGCATATCTGAATCGTGAAAAGACGCGTCCAAGAGCAAGGAAGGAAAATTCGGAAGAGCAAGAATCTCTGCGCCCCCCCCCCCCCCCCCCCCCCCCCCCCCCC
>CAJPEV010000404.1:50645-128295 GCA_905338385.1 Darwinula stevensoni
GAAAATGCTTTTCAGTGCTGCCGAAAAAAAAAAAAAAAAAAAAAAAAAAAAAACAAACAAACAAACAAACAAACAAAAACACCACGAAGTGGATAGGCGCTCGTTAAAACGTTTACGCTCGCTGTGGATTTTCAGTGGTAAGTACACTCTTAGAAAAGAGTGAGTGATTTTGCTTAGAGGGAGTAAAAATGGAGTTATCGATTTTACCCCCTAAAAACGAGAAAGTAAAATCACTTTTTTTCAGGGTACGAACGGAAGAAGGGGGTGTTCTTTTCCATCTCAAACAAAAAATTATGAATTATTCTCGGGAAAGAGAGTAGTTAGCATTGATACGCTTTTGGGTAATAAATTGCCTACTCCAGCTTTACTCTCTTTGAGCAAAATCGCTCACTCCTTTTAAGAGTGTACTGGTCATTTCTTTTCTTACGTATATAGATGCTTCTGAAAGCAGTGTTCATAAGCCATAAGTATTGTTCAGCACTTCCAATACCAGCCAAATAATTGAGATCGAAGAGCACTTTCGTACGAAAAGGGAATCTCCTTTGTCGCCGATTCATCCGAATTCATCCGGTTGTATTTGCCCTTAGTCGGTCTGTATCTTTCCGATAATTCTTTTTTTTTCTACTTTCAGTGCCAGCTTAGTATTTGAGACGCAATCTCCCTGAAGCAAGTCGAGAAATGCCGTACTTGTCCAAATCAAATTGGAATATTTCTCTCCCGACCGATTTATGTGATCTAGAGATTAAATACTTTCAGTACTTTCTTCACTAATGCAGTAATTTAGACTCATAACATGCACCCTAATGCCCCAGCACAAGTTCTCCTGAGCGGTATTCATCAGCATTAAAGCAGTTTATTTTTTCTCTAGTTCTGACTTTTGTCTTCTCCATAAAAAAAAGCACTCTCGATGCCTCCAGTACCAGATGACTACTCGACACCTGTACTCTTAGCGTTTTACTCTGAAAATGGGGTAACGAAACTGTTGTAATTTGTTACTCTTGAATAGGAGTAACCTACGGAGTAACATAGTGGAAAATCGCAGATAAAAGGTTACAAACTTGGAGTGAAAATTTTTGATGCACTAGTGTGTTCATGTAAAAGGAAATCAACCTTCTGAACTCCATCAACATCTCCGGTGGCAAATTTCCCTTGAACTGGATAATGATGTTGATGTTACTCTTGATGTTACGATTCTCGGAAATGTTTAAGTTCAGGAAGTAAGATTTATTTTAATGAAAAATCCAGTACAAATAAAAAATTTACATTCCAAGTTTGTTACCTTTTACATGCGGTTTTCCACTATGTTACTCCGTAGGTTACTCCTATTCCAAGAGTAACAAATTACAAGATTTCGTTACCCCATTTTCAGAGTAATATGTCAAAGAGTGTAGAAGAGGAGCGGCTTTTCCCATGAAACACAATGACAAAACTTTACAGGGAGACTTGAATTTTCAGTCCACGTCATGCGAGATCACGAGCCCGAGAAGCGGCTAGTATTTTTTTTTTTCATCGATAAGAAGCGGATGAGGGACCCAAAGAATGCGAACATCGAGAAACCAGTAATTGCATCATTCCCGGCTTCCCTTAAGCATGTCGGTTACGAAGAATTATCAGATGCCCGAGTCCGTCGACCATCGATATCTCTCGTCGAAATGCGAATTCCCGGATTCCCAGGCGATCGAGGGTGTCACCGTCGCATCCATAAGCATGGCCGAAAGACCCAGTTACAAGGGATTGAACTCGGCCTACGTGGGCTGCTTCAACGGACGTATATGGGACTCATTACGTGACGGGGGGAGTCGGGGATGAAATATTATAGCGATGGAGATGGAGTCGAGTCAAAGAGTTGACGGATTTTGTGTCAAGAGGTCTACTCCGTTCGGGCCGTGAACGTGTGGGTTGGCTCATGATGATAACGTTCGTCTGGAACTCGTCGTGGAATATGTTGATCTCTTCACCCTGCTCTCCATCTTTCGGATGACCGACATTCACCGGACTTTCTCAACTGGAAGCGTTTTCTCGTTGGGATTCTTTCGTCCCGTAGCCGGATATCGGTTGTAGTGAAAGTGAGTGAGTTCGTTGGCACCGGGTGGTAAGAGCGTGGACTACTTTTGCGTCTGTTTACATCTCGAATGCATCTCGTTGCGTTAGGGCGGGGGGTTGGGATTCGGGAAACAACATGTTGACCTCTGCGGCAAACAAATTTTCCCTTCCCTTTCGTCGGAGATCCGGGTTCAAGCGCAGGGGTGCTCCCCAAGTGAAAGCGACTTTGACCGACTTCCCCCGCACAAAGGCCATTCTTCTCGGGAGGACGAGGGGGGGAACACGAAGAAAAGCAGTCATAGTTTGTGCAGGATTATCCAACAGTTGAATGGAGCAGGGGAGGAAGAAAGAAAAAAAAAACCTGTTCCCGACTGACCCACAGGCCCCGTTCTCGTTGAAGGGTTCGACGAATAGATGAATGGCATAATATAGATATATATCCTCTTCGATGTCCTCTTCTTCACGAGAGCTCATTCACAGAGGAAAATCGACAGAGTATTAGAAACCAGGGCCGCATTCATCCGTTTATTACAAAAGAGTCGGCATCGTGTGTGCAATCCATAACATTAGAAATTAAATTACAGGTCACTCAATGATATAGGGATTTATATTGCCCGATTCTCGTTCCTTCTTCAGGTACGATCGGGTGAAGCATCGCACGCCTTTTTCTCTCTCTCTCTTCCTCTCTCTCTCTCTCCCCTCATCTCTTCTTAGCACTTATACTTGATACAAGTTACAAGGTAGGCAACAACAACAACTTCACGTGGCAATCAGCTGCCAGGTCGGATGAGATTCCCGTGTTTCTCCTTTGGAAGACTCCGTCTTATCTCGGAAGACGCTGAAGAGACTCGGCGTTGGGATCCACAGGGTCGATTCGACTGCCGTCCACGCCCTCTCCTCCGCACACGTAGATCCCGCAGTTCCGTCTCCTCACGGATTCCATGAACTCTTTGCGGGCCATCTGGAGCCCGTGGTCCTCGCGCGACTCCACTCTATAGAAAGAGGATGCTCGTGAATCGATCTGCAGGTGCTCGGATGTGTAATCTATGGGTTACTGACACACTTCGCGTCGAGAGAGAGGGAAGGGAAAGTCAAGCAAAGGAACCCTATTCATACAGTGAGAAAGGCGATTTTAATGACGGCCCGGAGACTTCATCTCATCTCGTTTCATGCTCTCGCAGATGACGTCTGTCGCAAGCTGGCCTCCGTTCTAGTTATCGTTTCCTTTTTTTCAATTACCTCTCTTCTCGAGATTAATTTTGACCTACTCTTTGAAAATTGCGGAGAGCTGCACTTTCCTCGATTTCATCCCCGTTGAGGGGGAAGTGTGTCGTTCACGGGGACTTGAGCACAATAATTAGGCACGGTGAAGTCGAATGACTAGTCCTGCCGACTCATTCATGCTTCTATTTGTTGTGTCTTTAGTGCTCCATTTACTCCATTATGCCAAGGGTCAAGGAGGCCATTATGTACCGAAAAGGTACGTTGTCTGGTCTCGTACTGTGTTTGTTCACAGTTGGGGATTTCTCGTCCTACTTTCCTCTTCACAAAACGCGAAAAAAAAAATCATTTCAGTTCGCGTCTCTTTTTTTCCTCCCTCGTTGAAGATCCTACTTCTACCACGGTTGGATGACGTTACGGTCTAAATGATTCAGTATCTAATCTGTATTGTTTGCGTCATTGTGGCTGGATCCACGCGTGAAAGAAGATAGAAAAAAGATACAAACGAATTAAATTACCAATTAAAAGGAATTGAATCGGGAGATAAATAGGAAAAAGAGTAATTAAAATGGAAGAGCCTGACTCACAGGGAGAAGAAGTTATTAAGTCGAAACTCGACGTCATCGAGTACATTGAAGGGAACTATGGTGAGGAGATCACAGACGACCCGTTGAGTGCAGGGGCTTTCCTTCCATTGGTCTGCCCCGTAATCGCTGATGCTGTTGAGGAACCCATGCGGATTCTCGATGCCCTCCAGGACGTTGCTGAGGAAAGAGGCGTCATCGGCCGATCGCTTCACCTTGGGCTTCACCTCTCCCTCCGTATCGGTTTCATTCCCTAGGGATTTCGCGGTGTCGGGCAGGATTTTTACTTGGTCGACGGATTTCCCCGACTTGCGGGTGACTTCCACTTGAATGTTGTTGAGGGCATAGGCACCCAGGCCGAGGGCACCCAGGGCCACAGCGCTTCCGACCAGAAGAGGCGTGGTGGGAGCTCCGACGACACCTGCCAATCGTTCGTTCAGCTGCTGCATGGGTTCGACGATACCGAGATTCTCAGAGATTCTTTGTCCAGCTTCCCTCAGGGGATCCATAACGGGTGAGACGAACTGTTGCCATTGCTGATAACGTCTCTTCACGAGGTTCCGGAATCGATTGCTCATCCTCTGGATCATGTTGTTCCCGTTATTCCCTTGCTGCCGGTAATTGTTAGGTCGACCCGGCTGGTAATAGCTCTCGTACTGGCTGGGTCCATAACCGAATCCAGACTCCGTATACCCGTATCCCTGGGCCTGGTCCTTGGGCACCGGGACTGGTACCGAGAAACTGGGTCCACCTGGTGCCCCCTGGAAGTTGTATTCGCGGAGAACGAAGTCACTTGGATCTGCAGGCCCGGCTACGACTCCCACGGGTTTCTTTCCGTCGTTATATTGATTGCTATACAACAAACCTCCACTCTGTCCCGTGTTTCCGTAGCCTTGCGAATCTTGATAGGCCGTTCCGTACGATGTTGCGTCTTGAGTGTTGTAGCCGTTGGTATCGGGATCGTAGAAGTTCTGAAAGCTGGAGTCTTGTTGTTGCAACGGACGCCCGTCACGTTTGCCCAATGCAGCATCTTGGTTCAATATCCTCGGTTGCCTGTCTCCTTCCCTGGCTTCGGGGAGCTCCCGAGCCTCTTTCACCCTGTTCTCAGCGGCTGCCTCATCCTCTTTGGTGAACAGTTCCCCGTTGATCACTTTGGCATTTCTCCACGTCTTCTTGTCGCTCTCGTCATCTGGGACCCGAACTCCCATGATGATGGGAATTCCATCGGGACCGACGCGAACGAGACGGCTCTGCCTATTGCTCCCGGCGTCCTTGATGGTCAGGGTCCCGGAGGTCACTACCACTTCGGGTGGCACCGGAAGGAGACTTTTCCCTTCCCGGCTCGACGGCTTCTCGTCTTCCTTGATCTCCTCGACTTTGGATTTGGATTCCTCCTCCTTCTTCTCCTCATCGACAGGCTTCCCCAGGACGAGGGAAACCCCCAAGATAAACAGCAAGATGATTCCCCGCTTCTGCATCTCTCAGCCTGTGTCATTCATGCAAAGAAAGCCAGGGAAAGAAACGTAATGAGAAACAGCTGTGCAGCACAGAATTCCTCTAGGTCGCGAGAACGGACAGGAAATCCGAGTTCTTCGCAGCTCTCCAATATTTTTTCTCCTCAAACAGAGGAACTCCCACAATGGAGCCTTTCATTGTGATCCGCACCGACGTGAACAGATGGGCCTTGTGACCCAGTTTCCGCATTTTATTAGTCCAGGAAGTCTCACGCTCGCGTGGGGCTAGGCCTGGAATAGACGACGAGGGGAGGCGATTTCCCCTGGCATTGAAATCTTACCGTTATGAGGTGATCCGCTCTAGAGATCCAAAAGGGAAAGGGCTGCACGGTAGAAACAAGAGAAAAATTACGTTTCCGCGTGTGAATCAGGAAAAGGGGAGAACCTAGTTGCTCAGTCACACTCTGATTCGAAGGATCTCCTTGTCTGTTGGTACGTGTAATCGGGGCCTATTGAGTCCGTGGACATGAGCATGGACACTGCCCCCAGGCTAAGGTCGAACTCACTGGACAACAGGAGCTAAACGTATCATTTCCCTAACGGGATTCACATAAGCACGACAGGAAGTCCCCGTACTTCCATTCTTCTCAAGCGCTTTCCATGCACCTCAACGCTCCTTTTAGACAATCTGACCGATTTGGTGTCTTAATTATCCTCGCGTAACGGAGTGGAATGAAGAGAGGGGACACGCACGGAAATCGTTCTGTATTTCTGGGTCGAATTCTTCTCGTAGCTGCAGCTGACCGACAGATGTTTTATGATCACGACTTCGTTGTAGTGCACTTACTGTCGTTACCAGACCATATAATATCTTTTTCCAATATAAATCCTTCGCACTTGGGTGCATTCTGTGACAATCCTTAAAGCGATTTCTCTTTAATGGTTGTAATCGTAGGGTAAACAAGGCCCAGATTCGAAAATCCGTATGAATCCCCATGAAATATGATTAGCCTTTTATGAAGAATTGGGGCCCACTGGGTCCACCCCAATGAGGCTCCAATTCTGAAACGTATAGCAGTATCTATTTTAGAATTCCAGTTGGAGATTTAAATAAACTTCATTCATTGGCATTGTCGCATTGGTATTGGTTATCATTGACACAGGATCAAACACAGCAGGAATGTACCTGAATCAGTTGGTTTTTTTTTTACAGGACCATAATGTTAATGCTGAGGTTCTCGATATGCTGCAGAAAGGTTGTTCCAATATTTGACTCATTCCCTTATAATCTGTAAACCGTTTGTAGACCGTTTGGAGAATAAACTCACCATTGCATGTCTCGGGTCTCAGATTCAAGAAACCGACAGATAACAGCACAAATTTCCTGAAAACGTGTGCATTATGAAGAAAAAAGGAAATCTCACCTGATAATCGTGTGGAGAATGCCAATCACTGTTGGAAATTCATTCAGGGTCTATACACTTTTTCGCTTCACTGAAGCCACCCAACCCACTCACTTCATATATTTAAGTGTTAGTTGGAATCCCCTGAGTTGTGTCCCGGCAGGAGCTAACGAGAGCTGGGAGAGAATGGAGCTGAAGGACTGAAAGCGGTGCTGGAGCCGGCTCTCACTTTTATAAGCCTCCCCGTGTCGGCCCACTTTCCTCCCGCTCACCTCACGAGCCTCTTCGCTATATCCCCCTGCCTTTGCCGATTCCCTATTCCGTTCCCGCCCGTCTTTCACGATCCCCTCGGCGAGTGCCACCTTCCTGCAATAAGGCCCACGGCCTTTGTTCGCGAAGGCATGCTCGGTCGTGTTGGCAATTTGGTACGGCGAGGGGTCAGCGCGGTGGAATTCAAAAGGGACTTTTGCCATTAGAACTGCATTTTCCATTGTTTGAGTAACTATGTAGTCATAAAAGACAAGGAAATACTTCGTCTTTGTTTATACTTCATCTCATGAAAATAAAAAATTCATTCATTTCTCTCATCTATATCCATGAAAAAGATACTTCAGATGCTCAAAAATATGGATCTTTCTTTGACTAAGGATTCGTGGGGTACTATGGGGGGGATACATCCATTACTTTCGTGACTGAACTTTAGAGTTTCATGAATTAACTATGTATAAGGATTTATGAATTCCATGGAATTACACTAAAAATAATTTTCTGCACGTCAAGCATTTTGGTACGACGTGAGAGACATCGACAATTGTGAAGATGCGTGACATCTAAGTTGTACTGGGGGGAACTTGACGCAGGCCAAGGACATAAATATCAAAGGCCATCTGTACGATATTCACAGGGTTTTATAGTGTGAATTTCGGAATTTTTAATTCCACTGCATTCAGAAATTGAGCAACTTCACACTTCATTCGGTGCGAACTTGGGGAGGAACGCAGAGAATAGGTAACGATGGGAGCCTGAGGATCCGGGAGTTGAAGTCTCTCCATGACCCAGAGCTGGGGATTTTCGGTTACATGAGACGTCGAGCCTCTTCGTGGCTTCCGCAGTCTTATCCGAGGGGTCGTCGGTTCCAAGAATCCGTCTCGGAGTGAATCGTGAAGCTGATGCATGGAGAAAGTGAAGTGGCTATGTTTAAAACGCAATCAGCATTCTGAAAGTCCACAAGCCACGTACTTTCTCTTTCTCCCTTCTCCTTCACCTTGACTGATCGTATGCGGATCCGGTTTAACTTTAACATTGCCCTCGGTTACGTGCCGTTTTCCTTCAGTGTCAGCTTGCATGACTCAAAGATAATATTTTTCTTTGGAGAATGTGCCCCAGATTGCCTGATGGGCGTACGTTCTTAATGCAGTTGGTGTGACTGCCGCCAAAGATCGTATATTTATCTGCCCTTTAGGGTGGGGAGAGGGCATCGCAAAGTCGGCTTATCGTTTTCGTCTCCCTCTAAGGACAATTATTGTGAAAGGAGATGGGGATTCCCGAAGAAGCATGAGAAACGAAGCCGGATAGAAAGTGCCACCCATCCAGGATATCCTCCTCTACACCATTGATCGTGACGGAGACGATTTTCCGATGTCTCTTCATTTGGTCTCATTACGCAAAAGAGTGCATCGAGATGGTTAGTGCGAGAGAGCTGTTTCGCCTTCCGCCTCGTAATCCGCGACAAAAGGAAAATTGAGACTGAAAATTCGACGCCCTGATAACTATATGTGACATTTTTCTCGCTTGGCGCCATTCACAATTGTATACACGTCAACGCTTCACTGAATGGCTTCTTCCATGCATCTTGGATTCGGGGACAGGGTCCGAGACCCTTAGTCAGAAATCTGGTACAAGCATGACGCGAAGGAACGCTCATCACGGCTACTCGGGCAGAAACAAAATCTCAGAAATGAGAATCTCTGTAGAGACTAACTTTGGCTTCGATGACAGTTAAGAGAGACTATCTCGTGCCTGATTCTAACGAGGTCTGTGTAATCAGACTAGATCCGAGCTGGGTCGCACAAAGGAAACAAAAAAGCGATATCAGTTATGCGTCCACATTCCAACCATCCCAAGTGTCTCGTATCTTTTTCCCCGATTGATTCTTTGCACTCATGTAATTATGGGGCACCTTAGAGGATGCAAAATGTGAACATTGAACAAAGCTTATTTTTTCGGAGACGTTCCTTCTGACCGGTTTTTGTGCGATTTCAAATTAGGAGCTAGCCCACTCTACTTCACTCGTATCCCCATTCGATCCGAGAACAATTGGCATGAGGCTCGAGCTCGAAGAACCCGTCGAGGATGCGAAGTGGATCCTCGATCGGGGGGGGATCGAGGATCCACTTCGCACTTCGTCACCTACTACCTCGATCCTCCGTGGAGGCTAGTCACGAGTCATCCTGGATCTGACACAAGAGCCGCACATGTCTCGGCTCCTGTGGGTAATTGTATTCATCTGGGGACCGAAGCGGCACATGGGCTCGATTCTTTTGATTCCAAGTTCCACATTAACTTTCTGTCCTCAAAATGTTCTTAGTGTGGTAGGGGACTTTTTTTGACGCAGGAGTTCATTAACTCTTCCTATCTCGAATTATTTTCAGCTAAGTACAGCTAATATTAATTACTGTATTAATCGGTATAGTTTACATTTGGTGACTGTATCTGGGTGGATCCTTTGCAAGAGTCTCGTGAATGACTCCATGGGAGCGGTGCTTGTAAATTGATTAAACTTCGTATTCGTTGGCACGTTCCACTTGGGCACAGAACGAAAGGATTGATAAGGGGAAAGAATAAAACAAAATGAATAAATTAAAGATTTATTTGGGTGGAGCAGAAAGAAAAAGATGCGGACCCTCGTGGCATCTGGAAACGATCCAAATCCAAACCTTTCATCTTTCGGTGTTGTTTTATCCCTCCGTAACCAAGATTAATTGGGTCGGTGGGTTGATGAATGTACCGGAATCAGAAGAGCATGAAGAGGTCTCTTTTTCATTCGGGACACCCTTTGCTACCACTAGAAACCTCACGGGGAGTAAAACGAAACGTGTCAACAAGTCGGTTGTTTCCCCCGCCGGAGCCGATGAAAAGAGCAAGTGACCGCATGTGAGTTGCGAGTGACCGCCTTGCTCCCCGGACCAGAACACCACCGAAACATCTCTCACGGTTTTCATGCGGGGGCCCAGTTGATGAAGGAAAATGGCATGCCCCGAATTTCCCTCTCTTTTATTCGCTTCGGATTCCGGCCCACTTGTGGCCGACCGATAAGTCCCGGGGTTTGTCTCCTGATCCATCATCATCCCCCTCCTCTTGTCATCTTGTCAGTCGTTACGATATCGCTCCGCCTGTCTTTTGTCAGACTCATTACGGATGTATGGATTTCCTCTTGCCCCATTTATGAGACCTTTTTATCCCCGTCTTTCTTCTCTCGAGAGTCGGTCGCCGCTTCGTGGGTCACACGTCTCATTATAAAAGTTTCGCGTGCAGTTATCACGCGGAGAGAATGGAAACGTCGTGAGATGTCCTCGGCTCCCCTCGAATACCCCTAATGCATTTGGAACGGGAATTCGCCATTTTCAAAGTCGGTGTTGTATCCTCTTCCGAGCCGACATCGGGAAATCGACTTCACCGCCTGTCGAAGCTGTGAATGGGTTTCATCGTTTCGTGAGAAACGCATTGGCTTTTGTAAAAAAAAATATCGTCACTTCTCGATTTTTCTCGGCCATAAGGCTATGTACTTAAACAAATGCATGCAGAGATCGGGGGGCATTAAATGGCATTGACGGCTCGACTTGCCGTTTCCTCCGTGATCATGACACTACACTGCAGAAACGGTCACGTTCCTTTGTGATGCTGCTCTTGCATCAGCGATGCGTGATCGGCGAGCTGCAATTTTCCTCTTTATGGAAGCGTCGAAAGAGGAGAACGTGAACTCGATGGGATCTGGGAAAAGATCGTATGGAGGTGGAAAAAACTTCTTTACGTGTTAACTCTATGGGCACAGGCATTAACCGCGAGAAAAAATTCCTTGGTAACGTGGACGAGGCGTGGATGTGGAGTTTTTCAGAATCAGTTCTTTTTACCTTGTTCTCGAAGATTGCCGTGATGAGGCCGAGCCGGAAGCCTACTTCTTTCTTTCGGTCTTCGTCGGTACTGACCGTAATCTACAATGACAGGGGGTGAAATGGATTTCAGGAGTCAGCCCGGAAGAAGATGCGATACGAGCCCACACGGATATGAATGCATTTATATGTGCATGCATGTATTAATATTACGTTGTACTGTATATTTCTTTCACTCGATGCGGAGAAGCGATCGGAAAACCTAGCCTCTCCTCCTGAGCAAAGCAACCACTCCCTCGAGTGAAATACGTGTCTCTGAATATCAAAACCAAATCAGGAGTCTAATCTGATATTCGATGCATAATACTCTAACGGGGTCAAGTGTTGCCACATCTGTCTCTACCCACGCCAGCGACGTGACGCGTTTTCATGGAAAATAACACGAGGATTTCCCAGACATGTCTTGCTTTCGGTACGAACTCTGGTGATGCATGAAGACCTGACTTCACGAAACAACCGTGTGATTTCGAGAGGTTTTCCCTTCTTATTCGGAGTAGATACTGCATAAAGTGCAATGTCGATTCCGTGTAGGAATCCCCATCGCATGATGAATGCGAAAATTACTGTTTCTCCGCCAAAATGTTCAGAGTTCATTGACTACTCTTTCAAGAGAGGATTCACTTCGCATACAAACTGAATATATTTATGCCGACATGCAGTGAATTAGATCATGTTTTACAGGATGAAACACAAAGCTCGCAGGCTTCACCAGCCTGCCAGCTTTCAACTAAGTTCAAAGAAAACTTCCGATTTTTTCACATTTGTTTCTGTTTCGCCATCCCAATGATTTGCAGAAAATATGGCTTGCATATATACTGTATATATATTTCAACATTAAAGAGTTATTGTTATGAATATAAGGAATTTATTTTCTTTCCCAAGGAACAGCCATCCCCCAGGGACACGTTCTTTCCCCGCATGAACTCCAGTTGAGCATTTATTTCCATTGCGTGCGACCTTCTTCGACGTGTGATCTTCTGGTTGCGTGATGTCGCAATGTGTAATAAATAGACGCTGCCGTGCTTATTACCTTTCTTCGACCCCTTCCCGTTACGAAAATTAGCTTCGTACTCCTCGCTGAGAGCTTCTAGAGCAACGAAATTTTGCATGCCTCTTACCCACTCAACACAGAATCGCTCCTGCCAATTTGAAGCTCCAATTCTTAGGGGACGTGGGGAACACTGGCGATTTTGAAGGGTGTGAATTTCATTCCTTTTTTTTTGTCTCCCACCCGGGTAGCCAATCCTGGATGATTTTGAAGAAGACAACCAAAGGCGGCGATTCGCTGAGAAATGTGGGAGGGGGGGGGAGCTCAGAGACAGTACTCCTTTGCAAGTATTCCTTATTCTCATGTCCTCGCTGTGAGCCCCTTCTGCCAATTTTTAATTTAAAATTTTTTTTTTTACTGGGGGGGGGGGGGCTCAAGGCCCCTGAACCTCTATAAATCGCCGCCTATTGAGACAACCCCACCAAAAGAAAGATATTAACTTGAGGGTAAGGAAAAGGACCCCTTTTTATTGTTTGCGATGCACCTATTCGCCATTTAAAAAATTAAAGTAGCTGTCTTTTTTTACGTGTTGGCCCCCAGTCCCGTCCCTCAAGGTTGCTGGATATCGTGCTGGAGTAATGTGGGATTCATGACTGTTACTGCTTTTGCATCAGTTTCTGGATGATCTTTTTTTCTGTATGATATATATTTGTGCTGAGTTCACGGGATGAGGTGAGACTGAAGCAGTTGTTATCAATGGATATCTGATAACGTATGATATGGAGATAGCATGCATGGGCATCCTTACTGATGATGGCGCCCAAGATGCATTTCATTCTCGGGGGCATTCTCTCCTCAGACCTCGTCGAGATGATTCGAGTGACTCCAGATAGGCCTAACGTTGCACTCTGCCTGAAATGGTTCGTGAAACTCGAAACAGACTCATAATCGGTCTACCGTTGCACATCTCTGAAATGCTTCGCGAAAGTTATAATTGGTCCGTAATCAGCCCAACGTTTCTCATCCTCAGTGAGACATCTCGAAAGTCCTGAGAGTGACTCTTTGGGGCCACCCAATTGGCCCTTAAGTCGAGAATTGAGATTCTTTTGAACGAAAAAATGTAGACCTAACGTTAGTGAGTCCCGTAGAGAAAAGGAAGGGAGGGGGGAGAGGGTTGAAGAAAGGAAGAGCATTTGAAAAATGGTTTTCACATTGCTTCATCGATTAATTTTCCCCCAACAATACACTGTCAGAAAAGGATCCCAGTTTATTTATTTATTAACAAATCTGCATCGTTCAATTTTCAATGCTTCAATTTTTATCCCCATGACATCCCAGATGTTTGGTAACGATTTCTGTCAAACTTTAAACACTGTCGTCCAGTGCTTAAAATGCAATATCATTCCAAAGTTAGAGCTAGAAATATCGCAACGAAGGACGCAAACCCCATCCCCCCCCCCCCGGGCACCACTGAGCGCTGACGGCAGGCAGTCTCAGCGAATAACTTTCTTTTTCAACTCTCTCGTCTGTTATTGCGGTTGCTTGTGTTCTGGTTGCATTTCTAAACTATTCGTCTTTGTGCTTTTCTGAAGGTCTCAGGTCTAACTCGCAGCTCTTGTCTTATTCTGCCTTCTTCTCCTAATTTTGCCTCCTTTGCATTCTTCCAGTTTCGTCTTGTCATGAATGATGACTTTTCAAATTGAGAGCAAGATGGAATTGAGTGAGGAGGGCAAGCACCTGCTCAAGTAAATTGGCACCTTTTTTCATAAAAAAAAGTACAAAGTTCTCCTAATAACACGCGATGAAAGGAACAAATTAAAATGGTAATTTCATCGTCGAGACTCCCTGGCATCTGTGCTTGAGCCATGTTAAAAGAAGTACCCGACCAGAACCAGCAAGCAGGTTGCTTCCTCAATTTTTGGTACTCCCAATTTTGATATGTTGCGTTTGAGGCTGAAGATAATTTTTTTTTAGCGATGCAGAAATTTCCCCCAATCATTGGTGTTGTCATGAGGAACGTATCTAAATGACGAACGTCCATTGACCGAGAGCAGCATCATCGAACACTTGAAACGTCGATGAGTCAAATGAACGAAGCTCGAAATGTCGAATAAATTGAACAAAATCATATTTCGTCGGAGCAAAATATTTTCTGTGAAAGCTAATTATCGTAAAAGGGTCGAAATGTAGTGGGGGAAAAAAAAAGAGAAAAATTTGTGTCAACGACGAGGTGCTTTGCTTGCTTTAGGCTACTTCGAAAAATATCGCCTTCCGAATCATACATTTCATAGCACAGTCCAGAAAGTAAGTAAAAAGTGACATTTTTTCATCCTTGTAAGCCTGACATTTCGATTCCCACCTTTCGATTCCCAGACACTTCTAAGAATAAATCTAAGAATAAAGATTTATGGTCGCTTTCGCTCAACTTCCTTCGACATAATGTCCATTCGTCGACATGTTTCGATATTCTCATACCAACAGGATGCCATGCTCAGAAAATCTTGAAGCTCTCACGATACCAGATGGAGAGATAAAAAAATAATAATAAGCCGATGCCCTCTTCGAAGCCGACATCGCCTTCTAGTTATGCACGAGCGTGAGGGCTAGTCCGCTACTGAAAGGCGTTTTATCCTCCACGAACCCATGCGAAGCACTCATCCATATGAAAAAATTGCCTGTGGGAGCATGAAAAGTGGCGCTACAGATAGTTCCAACCTCATTTTCCAGGCCTTCAGATTTTTTTTATGCGACAGACATATTTCGCAAGCGTATAAGAAGAGTTTTATTCCTGGTGGCCGTAAAAGGAAAGTTGGGAAAATGTACTACTGGAAATTCTGGGACATTGATTTTTTTAATTATAGAGATTAATAATTATAATTCCTTCCTCGAAAATCCCAACCAACCAACAATAATGGTACTCAATTGGTCCCTCTCAATCTCTCTATAGAGGGTATATTACCCTAATTTACAATGGCATCCCCTGGCACCGTCAATATGAGGGAAAGTTTCCCACTATGACTCTCTTTCTCTCTCTTTCTCTCTTACGCAGAATCGTAAGAAAGAAGTTTCATTTCTGCACTCATAATCTTAATGAAACGCTGTCAAAACTTAACAAAATAAAGGGAAATCCTTTAATAAATATATCCGTTCTTCGTGCTAGATTATAATTGACGACACGTATTGCTTTTAGATTCCTTCACATGACCGAGGTTCCGTGAGAGACATGAATCCCGTGAGAATATGGATATGTTGGATGCTGAGTCGATGTTGAACAGAACCGTTCCTCAAACTTGGACTGTCTTCGACGAAAGGGGGTGCAACGGAGAAACTTTCTATAACATGTGAATTGCCTTGGGGGAGAACGTATTTTCTCTTCCTAAAACTGGAGGAATGCATTTTGGATCCTGGTTTTTGTTTTTGGTTGGCGAGCATGTGTTGGCTGGATGCGGGATTATTTTGTCATGGAAATTTGAAGATTATTAACCCTTTCACGCATGGTGTCTACTATAGTGAACGGCAAAATTTTTTGGCAATGATGGTGGTTTTTTAGCCATGGTGCATGCACCTCGAAACTTTTGGTGTACGTAGTTAACTCAAGGGCACATAATCTCCACAGTGTTGCTTTCTAGCGGTGAAACATGCGACTATTACCTCCTTAAGGAATACCTCCTTAAACGTTAAACCAAAAAAGGCATATTTTGCTCGAAAAATTCATACATGAAAGGGTTAATTATTGACAGCTCACACAATGCTTTTACAGATGGGGTCGGGGACTCTTTTTAAATTACGTAAACACTGAGATATAGTGGCACCCTCTCCTCCAGTTCGGTCACGATGGGAAAATTATTTACTTATTCCCCCAATGAACCCCGAGAAGAAACAAAAGTTAGCGATTCCTGAATTGGACTTAAGGACTGCTGCTCGGATAAAAAGTCGGTAGATTTCCGCAAGTCACGACTTTAATATTATGAGCTTTAGAGCCGTCGCATGACATCTTTAAGTCCATAGGGTTTTCAAATTGCCAGGGCTGAAAGTGTTCATGGTCCCATTCTCACTTTTCCTATTCTTTCCCCTTGCTTTAAAAGTGACTCTAAAAGTGACTTTAAAAGTCGACACGTGAAGACACCGGTCCGTGAAAATTTCTTCAATAGCAGAATCGAAAACGAAATAACGGATGCAACCAGAGCCTGCCTCTCAATAGCACTTCCCATTACCGTAAAGCTTTTCTGCACGGCCCATGCAGTGATGTCGAGCATTATAGTTAAGTAGCACCGAACTAGCGCCAGACCAAGCGAGTTTTTCTTTGGCTTTTATTGAGGCCATTAGGGCAAGGAAGAGACCTCCGAGTGTGTGGATGGGATCCATCAAGAGGGAGAATGAAGACCGCAAAAATACGTCTCATCGAGAGAAAACCACCATATTGTCGTCGCATGAGATTCTTCACTCTTCGAGGTTTTATGCTCAATTTAACCCAAGACCTCGATATAACTTTTGAATCCCAGAAGATGGCCTGTTTTATTCTCGCACGCATCGGCCGGTCCAAGTGCCAATGGTGGCAACAGGAGAGAAGAAGGAGGATGGAAGCCAATATTCAATATTCCGTACTTACCGTTATCTATTTTTCCACGCCCTCATAAGAGATATATGGCACTGCCCGTACAATTTTTTTTGTGCCGGAAGGAGGGGGGAGGGTAGACTGCAAGAGAGTGGGAGTTATTCCGGAAAAGAAAAAGCAGAAGTTGGTTGGATTCCCAGTTCCACCACTTCTGGTAGTCCTGCAGCAGAGAATGGCTGAATCACGCGCTTGTAGAATTTATTTATTTATTTATTGCCGAAGGGATTCCTGAAGCATATTATATCTGCCAGAAAATTAAAATTCAAGGCCTAGGCCAACGTATTCTCGAAGAGTATGGAAGTCCGGAAAAAGCCCGATTGGATTCGACGCAGATATCAAATGCCAGGGCGAGATGTCTGCGTCCACTTAAGCAATGTATCGATTTTAATTGCCTTGAAAATACCAGGATTGGTACATGCCTGCGTTTTCTTTAATCAGACTGAAGCATGGCGGCATGCTCGAGTCAATCATTAGACTCAGGCCTCAGCAAAAGAGAAAGATTTAATCATGCCACGTACTATTTGAATTTTTTACATGGAAGACGTGAAAGCACCCTTTCCTTTCTCTGGAAAGGAGACGAGAGAGTCCGGTAACGCTAATTACCTGAAACTTGGCGATGGTCAGCGTTACAGATGGTCCCGTTTCGGTTGCCTATGCATCAATACAGCCCCACCAACATTCCGCGATACTAAACGCATGAGCTCGTCTGGAATCTAGCTGCCTCATAGTGGGTATACTGGTGGTGGTCCCACTGCGATCCCTCCCACGATTAAATCTATATTACCCCATCTTATCGGAAATGGCATTGCCAACTCGTGCATTTCAGTTTGGAATAGAGAAACGACGGATTGAGAAAGTTTATCCAGCTGCTCCTTCACGTTGAGCGAATTCTGTAAACTTAGGCATTTCAGGCTGTAAGCATTAGCCAATAATATTCAATCGTACTATATAGCTTTGATCTTGAAGAGTACTGCATAATTACGAAAGCACGTGTTAGGGTGCCCAGGAATGAACTGTTAGCTAGCGAGGGGCTCGAGAAGTTTCGGGTAGCGACGAGACTGTGTTGCTCCGTTACTTCCACGAGGATTACGGTTTTTTTTTCCAGCATTTTTCGTTGAAGTAGATAGACCAAGTGAATGTTTCCCACTCGTTCGCGGGTCAAATTTCCTCTCTCGTTTTCTCTCAGATTTCTTCGTTAATCCTCTTTTGCCGCTTCCATGCTGCGACTACAAACAAGTTTGGAAGTGATTGAAAATGTGCTTTTCGAGTCCCCTCAGTGCCCAAACAAGGAATTATTTTCAGATGAGGCCGATGAGAAAATCGGATCACCTTTCCCAGCGTTTCTGGAATGAGATTACAACCAAAGGAATCATATCTTAGAATTTCTGGAGGGATTCCTTCATCCAGGAATGGCTTTAGCATCAGCTTTTAATTTGTTAGGATTTTACAATTGGATAACGGATGAAATGGATAAAGGAAACCCCGTAGGAAATGATTCATTCCACTTAACTAGGGCGTTCGATAGCACTCCTTGCATGAGATTACGGGCTAAATTGGAGGCACATGGGATTCAGGGGAGGCTCACCGACTGAATTAGAAGCTGTTTGTCAAGAGAATTGCAAATGGAGAAGTGCCTCTCGACGTTGGGGTTGGAAGTGGAGTACCCGAGGACTCCGTCTTGGAACCACTTCTGCTTCTCGTTTGTATTCGTGATTTCAGATCGAAGTCTGAGGAGTAAATATGCCGGCCTCATAAAAAAATTTTTTCATCGTGGGTGAGGATAGGTCATCTTGGCGCGAGCTGAGAAAGATTTACAGCATCCAGCGAGTGAAATAAAAGTCAGCTTATCGCGTTCAAGAGTAACAGGAAAATTCTTCGCTGGGTATCTTAATGCGAGGATGGACTTGGGGCGGCAAACAGGAAGAGACATAAGGGTTAGGCGTGGGAGGACTCAAGTCCTCCGAGCAACTGCAGGCTGCATACAACATCGGTAAGTGCCTGTTTAGATCATTGAGTCCGGTTTTGGAGGCCCGCAAATACACGGGATTTAATGGTCCTGGAGGGAATTCAGAGGCCGATAACAAAATGATAAGCTAAGTTCAGGCGGCATTCACACGCGTCGGGGATGCAGAAGCTTAAGGAGGAGGGATCTCATCTGCGCATTTCACATCATTAAGGGCATCGGTAAAGTGGATCGTGGCAGGTTTTTCAACTCGACGGCGCCAGCAGAACAAGGGGCACCAGTCCAAGAAGCGTAAGTCTCAAGTAAGCCTCAATTAACGGACTTTTTTTTTCATTCGTCTGCAAGTGAATGCGTGGACGGTGGAACGCGTCAGATGAATATGTGCAAGTGTGGCTGTATTTTTTTTAGTCGTTACTTAGGAAGAGAACAAGAAAAAAAAAGGAGGAGTATTACATCTGCAAGCAGTGCTTGATTTGAGCCGGAGTTCTCTGGAGCTCAGCACCGGTACCTTGAAATAATACCAGAACTCAGCTGCTATTCTTCAACGCCGTGCATGTTATTACTTTACACTTCATGGTTTCTAAATATTTGGCAATAACTGACGGTGTTTCTGGATGTGCCCGAAAATCGAAATTTTAGTTAAACATTGCGGGAAAAAAGTTCAAATGGGCAAGCTTGAACGTACATTTACTACAGTAAACATACGGTGAACTCCGGTACTTCTTATCCTAGAAATAATGTCCTGGCTGCAAGCAACACTTGCAGATCGCACACTCACCAGAAGCAATCTTTAGTAGGAGCGCTCGACCTTGACTCGGTATTGTTTACTTTGGTGGAGTAAGAATACCTTTAATTTTTGATACATTGAATCTGCATTCGTCATTCATGCAATTAACTTTTTGAGACTGAGTTCACATATGTGGACAAAAGTTTTAAAGCTCAATTTCTCAGCAGGTTTTTAAAGCAACCTATCATCCTCAGAGATATAGGCCGATCACAAATTATGCTGTGAGTATTTGAAGGGATTATATATTAATGTTAGTGGGTGAGGAATGAGAAAAGTATAAAATAGAGTCTGGACTATTGCCAAAATATAGGAAAAATGAGAGAGGTGGAATTAGTGCATTAACGGCGGAAGATAAAGCGCTGACATACATATGCTAGCGTCAACTCCCTAGTGTATTTCACTTGAGTTAGACGATGTTCACATTGGACTCGGACAGTCGTGTATGGGATACTCCTCATGCGTGAATGTCTGAATCAAAAGAAAGAGAAAAGTCTGACTCTAGTGAAAAGAACTATTACATTTTTGATTGAAGAGGAATCTCGAAAGCAAGAACAAATATGGCGGCTCCCTTATCTAAGCGTGCTACACATGCTTTGAAGTGAGATTCAGTCAGGAAGGAAATGCATTTTGCCTACAAGCCTCAGCTCGTCCTCGAGAAACTCCCATTACAAGTGGAAAGCATTAGTGCGTATGGTATGTGTCTAATTGGCGTTAGACCAGTCTCAGTTGTCATTAGGCAGATCTGTGACTCTAACGTTAAGCTTGGCTTCTAACATATGTTCTAGGCTAGGCCTAATCTTATGGCAGGTCTAACTTGCTAACTTGAGTCCTGCTTGTTTTCTAAGCTGTTGTGTAAGCAAGTTTTGTTTAAGGTAAATGATCAATGCTGGGCGACCAAGACCAATGCAAAAGCAGCCCTCTCACATCACATATTCACCACTTACTTCAGTCTCTTATGTCACTTAAATCCCAAATTATAAAGTTCTAAGCAGTGATCCTATGGTCTCTGTGTTGCCTTCTGCCCAGTACTTATGCTCTGGAACCAATAGCCATGCCATTTTATACTAATCCACCTACTTCCACATTCTCATGTGACAAGACTCAGCCACTCAGGCTGACATTTCCCACAGCTCCTTGTTGTTTTCATATACTTGAAATTATTTAACTCTCCTGACTCCCCATATTCTTTATCCCACTTAAAAAATTAATATTCCACCCTGAAGGATAACTTCACACCAACCATGCCAGCATGTCACAATGAGCAAAGAAGTAACCTTTCTTTTCAAATGAAAAGAGAATTTTAAAACTCTGGAAACCATAGCCAGTGATATATGCTTCTGCCTATATTTCAATGATGGGATTGTATTTACCAAAGATTAGGACTAAAATCCATTTAACTTGAGTTTACACCCCTTACCTTGATAGGGAAAAGTATTTCCATAGCAGTATAGATATATATGAAGATAATATATAGGCCATTCCTACTTTCTGCTAAATAATACATCAAACTGTGGCCTTGTCATGCTTTCATGCAGTCAAATACGTTGCTGTCAAAGTCAAATTTTGAAACATATATTAAGCCTATGATGTATAACTTTCTCTCTTTCCTTTTTTCATGCTTGTATAGTCCATTCAAAAGTTGCTTGAGGAGATGGTGCTGATGCATATACCACAGAAGGTATAGCACTATTTTGTATATATCAAGACCATCTCCTCTTAAAATCTTTCCTCCTACTTATCTCATGCATAATACCCTACAATTCAATTTCTGAAGTCAATTGTAGGCTTAAACCTTTCTTTCAAAATCTGTAATGAATTATGTGTCATAATAGACCTACTTTTCATGTAGTATCTCCCTCCCTATTCTATGCCTGAACTGCAGATATGCCTACTGGTCATTTACTATCCTTGTGGAACATAGTGATTCATATGCCTTGCATGATTGCCAATGGGACATGCATTTAGCTCTGAGATATTGGGCTTGAGATAATTTAGTGAATGCCTGCAAATTAAAGTGACATTGAATAAGGCTTAAAATGACAATGTAATGAGTGGTATGGAATTTCAGAACCTCAGAGTGATGGGCGAATTCATCTCTTCATTGGAACTAAGGACTGCCGGCTATTGATGTATGAAGTAATACCAGACGTCAATACATCCCAGAAATCCTTCTCAGATGTCAAAGTCCAGCTTCTGAGGTCCAACAAGTACTCTGTGAAGAAACCACCCACTCAGTTGGCTATTGTTCCTGAGTACCAGATTCTCATTGTTTTATCTGGTGAGTCTTTAGCATGAAAAGTTGTCTGAGTCTCAAAGCAGCCAAAATAAGAGGCTGCTCTTTTGCAGCATATAGATGGACTGTTGGATGGATTGTATAAAATTTGTGAGCCCTTGTATTTCATGTGAAACTCTTATAGATAATGTAGTGACAGTACATGACATTGCATATGTCACTACTCCCCTCCTGGCAACTTTGGAGAGCACTCGAGGAGCCACTCTCTTCACAGTTGATGTTAAAGTTAGTTAAGCTTCTTATTGTCTTATTACTCCTGGAGGTCTATTCAGAAATGGTTGATGGAATGTTTGGATGATCACATCAGAAAGAAGTGACCCAGACAGGAGAAGCAAGTGTGATACTCAGGCTTGGTGTGGTTGTTAAGAAAAATCTGCAGCTCTTCTATTGGAAAAAGAGAGAATTTCTTTCACTAAGGGAAGATTTGACATTTCCAAGTACTCCCAAGGCTGTTGCATGGGTACATGAGAGCCTCATTGTAGGCCTCAGAGGAGAATATACCATCACAACAGTATGTCTTCTTCCTTGTTTATTCAATTTGAAAAAAAAAAATTTTAATCCTAGTTGGATGAAGTTCACTGCCTTCTTCTTTCAGCTGAAGGGAGAAAAAACTGACTTGACTTCGACTGCAGGACCCAGAGACCCAAAGGTGATACGAATCTCAGGAGATACTGTGGCACTTAGCCGGGACAAAGATCTAGTCTTTGTTGAGATCAATGGACTTCAACCATCGTTCAAACGCATTATCAAGTGGAGTGATGCTCCTATTGCTGTGGGTGTGTGCCTTGGAATAATATTCCAGGTTCATGGGGGGCCTGTAATAGCAGAAGACATATCAATTGTGTTTTCCATTTCTTGGCAGAATTTGACCTCCCATATCTAGTTGGACTCTTGACAAATTGCATAGAAGTGCTGAGCCCCTCTCCTCATCAACTGATACAAGAAGTTGATCTACAGGGACGACTGCCTCATGGTGCAAACCCGCACCTCATGTGCTATTGTAGTCAAGGAAGGCTCTTTGTTGCTTCTTCCACCCATGTTTGGCTCCTTGAAGCACAGCCTGTCTCCACCCAAATAGAGACTCTTCTTAAACAGAGGCACTTTGAGCTTGCACTCAAACTCACTGTAAGAATAATCTCTTGCTATGTCATCCTGTAGATTTGATGTCAGGAATCTGAAATATCTGTTTAAATTTTGTGCTGCAATTCCAGGGCTTGGTGGAGGAGGGGGAAGATCAAAACAAGTTGATCCAGTACATAAAATCCCTCCATGGGTTTGACTTATTTTGCAATGGTCAATTTCAGGCTGCTATGAATACCTTCATTGACCTAGATATTGGTAATATTTCCTGATAGGGTTCTCTTACTGGCAATGAATTATGATCTTATTATCCAATTAGGCCTGCTTCTCCCTCCTTCCTTGCAGATCCATCTCATGTGATAGGTCTCTTCCCTGACCTTCTTCCTCAATACTTTCGAAGTCAATTAGAATACCCAGACAAGTTACCAGAGCTTGAAGGCATGGAATTGGACAATGGTCTGGTGGCTTTAAGGGATTACCTGACTCAGATGCGAACCAATCTCCTGGCGCAAGAGAGAAAGAAGATCCCATCACGTCCAATTCTTGAGGGGAACAATACAATTGGGAATAAAGAGAGACTTCTTCAGATCATTGATACAACTATGGTTAAGTGCTATCTTCAAATGGATGATTCACTTGTTGGTGTGTTCTTAAACCTCAAGAACAACCATTGTCATCTGGAAGAGACTGAACGAGCATTGAAAAGTTTTGGGAAATACAGTGAACTGATCATTTTATACAAAAACAAGGGTCAGCACCGAAAGGCTTTGGAACTCCTTCGTCGTCAAGGAGGGAAGCCTGACTCTCCTTTATATGATCATCAGCATACTGTTCTCTATCTGCAGCAACTTGGTATGCCTTCCTCCAATTCAGTTTAAGTATTATAAACTTATTCTATGAAAGTACATCCTTATTGGGGTCGTGTTGGCATTTAGGTAATGAGCATGCAGATCTAGTCCTTGAATTCTGCACTTGGGTGCTTGAGCGGTATCCTGAGGAAGGATTGAAGATTTTCACTGAGAGTCAAGCTGAGGACCCATTGCCAAGGGGGAAGGTCATGATGGAACTTCAGAAAAAAGCACCTAGTCTCGTACTACCTTATCTGGTAAGGAAAGAGAAGCAGACTTATTTGGTTACACCTTTCTTCAAATGACCTCAAATAAAAATAAGGAACTTGAATATCCTTAGGAATATATGATCCACGAAGAAGAAGACAAGACCCCCATTCTCCATGACACTTTGATTGAGAAGTATGAGCAGTGTATCCAAGAGTTGACTACTAGTTCATCTGGATCTGTCAATGAACTGTGTGGAGTACGTAAGAAGCTCCTGTCCTTTCTGAAGACATCTCACTCATATTCAGTGGAGAAGACCCTAGTCCAATTACCCCAGGAAGGTACAGAGTCCAACACACTTATGTACTGGGTGGGCCAAAAAGTGTTCAACCTGTTTCATTTTATTGCTACTTATGTACTAATGCTTGTGTGATTCTGAAGGTAAATAGTTTTCTTTCTTGATTGAATGCAAATTCCATTTCAAGAAAAAACAGTGATTTTGGCACAATTTTATTGCTGTGAAAGGTTTATAATTGCAGTTGTCATTATTTTTTTGCACATGCTAAGATAAACATCTGTGCTGTACCTCTGGTAGATATTAGTGTCAGGCTATGCTGATGATGATTGTTAAGGAGAAGGGCACATTGAACATTTATTTAATTTTACATAATTAAATTATTTCTAACTTCATTATTGTTGCTGCTGTCTGCCCTTCATTGAAGAGTTAAGAAATTTGGGATGTTTAACTTAGCATGTAAATGATTATGGGAGTGCAACTGTGATTTTTAACCACATGCCATGAATACCATTATCATGTAAAAAAAACTATTTACTTTATTTCCTTAAAATAAATTGTTTTTTGATCACTGAAGAGTAGTACTTTGAAATTTCATGAGCATGTTTTAATTAGTATAGATGTAGGAATCAAATGAAAAATTATGGTGTTTTTTGCATATCTTTTTGCATTGTATCATTGAGCATATGATTTGATGCAATCCACATTTTCTCTAAGGCTTTCATGAGGAGAGAGCTGTCTTATTTGAAAGGCTGGGACAGCACAGTAAAGCATTGGCAACTTATGTCCATCTCCTGCATGATTGGGACCGTGCACTTGCATACTGTGAGAAAATTTATGATGCCCAGGATCCTGTCGCCAGTCAGGTAAGGAAATTTCCTCCAGCCCTCTTACATTTTTCTGCAATATAAAATTTCATGTAAAATAAATGAACTTTTGCATTTTTAGGTGTTTGTTGATCTCCTGCGGTTGTGTCTTCTTCCCCCTGAAACTGGGACATTCATCCTTCGCTCCTCAGACCAGTATGGCTCTTCTTATCAAGAATCCAGTCATGAGGGACCCAAATTTCCTCTCTCATCTGTTGACCTTGAACGTGCCCTCCTAATCTTGAATCAACATGCCAGCAAGCTTGATGCTGTCAAGGTAAATAAGGCATACAGGTTGCCCCACAATGCTTGACACCCACAACAGCACAACCCAGTAGGCTGAAGTTGAACGTTATAATTCTGCCACCTTGTGTCTTTCAGCACTTTTTTTTTTCATTGAATACTGTTTGATTAAGCAGTCATTTGAAACGAGAAATGACCATTACATTGTACATCATTGCATAACTATTGGTTGCAGATTGCCAGTGATTAGAGTAAAACTTTATTTGCCAAGAAGTGATTGGCTACTCAAGGAGAGGTGACTTCTATCCAACTGAGAGAATGATGCAACAATGGTTAATGTGCTAGCTGTCATTTAAAATGCCAGCCATGATCAAACAAAACATGTCATAGACTGAACATTGTGTGACTTGAGCAGGAAAGGTATCAGTTTGCAATTTGGGGTGCTTTGTCAGTAGCTTCTCCTTGGATCTTGTGCCATATTTGAATGCCATATCTTCAGGAGATACACAGAACACCATCATCAACAGATCCATGCATTTTGATCGTAGTGGAATTGAATGTGCCATTTCAGGTGCCATTTCAGGTTTGCCAGATTTGTGCTGTCAACATTTACTTGGCTTTGTCTTAGAAAAAGTAGCATGGAGTCTGTAGTTTTCAATAAGCTTTTTTCCTAAAGACTTGTAAAAATTTATGATGGATCCACACTATGGGAGGCTGCTTGTATCAGCAGTGTAGGAAAACATTGTGACTGTACACTACTGAAAGAAAAACGGTTGACTCATTCATTTATGAGGTAGCTGAACCATATGGTATTCAACAGACATTTTGTTAAGTAGCTGAAGTAGCTGACCCACATGGTAGTGCATGGTCCTCCTGCAACAGTGCTGAAAATATTACAATATTTTCATCTGCTGCTTATTACTGACAGCCTTCCAGAATGTGGATCTAGACTACCTTCTCCTCTCAGGGGGCTAATGCCACTTGAAATCTGCTGACTCTGTAGTAATGAAATTTCCTACAATGAAATTTCCTACATATTGCCTGGAGGTACTCTTCTCAAATACAGCACATCAATGACCACCACAGATAAATGACTGAAAAGGCACAGCAAGTTGAACACTGCTACCTTTATTGTTGAACCACATGGTGCTCAATCAATGAACTCTTTGATATCCCTATTTACAATAAAAATAATTGTGTTTAATAGCACTATGCAGCAGAACTAGAATGTTGAACATAGGGCTATCAAATTCTGCTGTTGGGAAAGGGGTGGCAACTGTTGATAACCACTCTATACTATACTGTACCAATCAAATGTTGAAAGGTTTTCTTCGTCAATGGTGAAGTCCCTGTTTTATTTTTATTTTTATTATAGATTTTAGAGATGTTCCCAGATGATGTGCCATTGGAAAGTGTGTCAAATTTCCTCAAAGAGAATTATTTGGGCCTTATCAGGCACAAGCAGTCATGGCAAATCCTGCATGCTCTTCGCATTGCTCAAGATCTCCAGGTGCCCAGCTTGACATACTTATTTTGTGGAAAATTCTCAACTCTGTATAATTTGCTGGAATGTTTATTGTGTCTGCAGGTTGAGAAGATAAGGCTTCAAGTTGAAGGACAGCGAGTCCTTCTGAATGACCAAACTCCTTGCTCTCTCTGCAGCAAAAAATTTGGTAAACAGAGGTATGTCATTCAGGGTTGTGGAATTTTCCAAAAGCTTGTATTTGATGTCCACTTGTTGAGAAAATTATTTCCCCTTTTTTGGCTTTTTCTCATCAAACTAGGGCAGTGGTTCTCAAATTGGGGGTTGTGACCTCCCAGAAGCACAAAGGTTCAATGGGAGCAAAAGAAAGTTTGAGCACCACTGCACTAGGGAATTAGAATTCTGTCTTCCTGCTGCAGTAATCAACCATGACCAGAAAAAATTATAAATAGGGAAGATATGTTTGTCTGAAGGTATGCATAAGAAAACTGCCACTCATTTTTGCAAATTTTTCCACAGTGCATTTGCTGTATACCCCAATCAGGATGTTGTTCACTTCTCTTGTCAAGAGGACTACGAAGCCCTCCAACGGCCCAAGAATTCATCCTGATCCATTTCTTGTCAGCTATTTTTAGTCCATTTTGTGATATTTTCTGCCTCTGAGGAATTCACTTGACAGTTGCCATTTGATGTCATGTTCTGTGGTCATGAGTTACCTATGGATTGGTGACTTTTTGAAGGCTCCCAAAAAAATCAGTGAAGACTTTGTAATTGAGAAAGCCTTGCATATGTTCATGGTATGGGACAATGAAAATTAGTCCCATTCTGACAGTTAAAAAGCTAGAGTATATTTTTTATTATCAAATGACAAGTCACTATGCAACTGAACATACTGGTCATCACTTGGCCTTTGGAACGAACCTATTTTAATATTCCTGCTTTCTTTATCATTCACACCATGAGTGCCATGTCTTTGTGAATTTTTATGCCATAGGTGCAAACATTTTGTAATAAATAATATTTCAGTATAATCCAATTCCAATCCCTCCTATAGATCCATTGACATGGGTTGTTAAAAGTTATCTATAACCTTTTGATACCTGGTCACCCGGATACTTAGATGTTATGGTTATAATATATAATAACCCAGTGTCCTAGGCAAAAATTTTATTGTGGATAGAGGAAATGGTATGTTTTTCCATTTTCTTTTTGTGAATCATGGACAGTGCTATGAGATCAGCTTTTATCTGCCTATCCCCCTTCCCTGGTGCTGTTGTCTACAGCACTTGGGTCATCTATTGAAAATTATCTTTATTAATGGTGAAGAGATATAGGGTAAAACCTTGTAAGGTCGGACACTAACGTTTATTGTTTAAAAAAAAATAACATTCAACCTCAGAGTTCTTCCTAGCCCAAGATGAACATGTTACTAAGTGAAAGACTTGAGATGGCCACAATCGAGCATGATTTCAAAATATCGGGCGGAAATAAACGTAATCTTGTAGACAGGAGAAATTCAAGAAAACCAATGGACGACCTTGAGAAACGCTTCAAGCGTGGCATTGTTAATTCTGTGATCAATTCTCATTCTGCAGGAAACTAGGGGACATGGAGTATTACTACACAGAATGCACATGCCATGAGCAGATTTCCACCTTGCTTCTGGTGTGTCCAAACTATGTTGTGTTCGAACTTGATTCTTTCGCATCTAAATTTGGGCACCCATATCTTGGACACTATCGGAATCTATAGAATTCAAAGGACAACACAAATATTGTGCTCCCAGACACGCAAAAAATGAAGTATCCAGCTCATACCATGAAAGTGTGATGAGTAAACTACAATTTTCTCCTAATTTAACTGTCTGAACAGTGATGGTTTTACCCCAGCATTGATTCAAGCCCAGGGAGCCAGATCCCTTCCGGATTAAAGAAACTTCTGCATCATGACTTGATGATAGAGCTTATAGAAAAGTATGAAACACGTGTGAACAGCTGCGAAAAGTCGATCCAAAAGACAGTCATTAGCATTCAGAAATCCGAGCACAGGCAACTGGTGCAGTTATGAGCCATCCCAGGCAGTACAACCTTGGCATACTATGAAACTGGCAACCTTAGACCAATTATATCACGCTTATCACCGGAGTCCCATTATTCCTACCTCGTCGAGTTGGCTAACTATCGCCGGTCCAACTTCTGGAGAGAGAAGGTGTGGGTTGTGGGCTTAGCGGCGGACCTCACCGAGGAGTGGAGGAGGAGCCACCCCCTACCGGACACCTCCCACCTCCAAGAGACCTCCCACGGACCGGGACAAGGGGGTATAGTCCTTCCGAATCTCACCGGTACTCATCTAATTGGAGTCAGTACATATAGTAGGGCCCTTTTTCGTACACGGAGAACACGTAATACCATTCGGCGGCCGCGCCCACAGGGTCAACGAGATGGATTTCTGGTAGCTGCTCGACTGGCATGGCCACTTTGCAGCCCACGCCGATAATTGTCCACCACAGGGCCAAAGGAAGTGTGCCTGGGATCAAGGATTGCAGACTGATTGTCCGCTGTGGTGTTTTTCAAAAGGCTTTGATAGGTTTTGATTAATATTGCAGGCTCAGTTTTTAATTGGCTCTTTTATACAATCATTAACTGCTCCAATTAACTCGCTAAAAGGGAAAGGGTTTGTGGAAACCAATCATTCCTATAGCAAAAAAAATATTAACATTATAATATTTTGACATGTATTTCAAAACTTACTGTGGGAGATCACAAAATTCGAACGATTTAAATCACATTTTGGCGTAGAACTCTATGCAAGATAATCTAAGCGTCTAGCACAACATTCTATCTCGGTAGGTTTGTGATAGTTACGAATGTGTGTGACAGAATTTCACAAAACTGCTGGTTCTCCAGGAGAGCTTAACAAAGCAGGTAGGTTTGAGTAATTACTCAATTACAAGCCGCGATGCATCGTGTGGGCAAATGAGAACCTGTCAGATTTGCAAGAAAAAATGTGGCCTCTTTGAAAACATTACACTTTTTCGAATGGAATTCGTACATCTCCATAGGAGTTCTTCCATCGATTGCAGGTAGACAACTTCTACATGAGTGGCTTCGTGGGTCATATGATTATCACCTTGTGGTTTCAATTTCAGTAGCCATGTGTACTCGGTGATTTAATTTTTATATGGAATGTTTTTATCTGTGCACTAACGTACAAAATTTACCATAATCAAGCACCCAACACAGCCGTAATATGTCGAAAACAGTTAAAGGGTTAAGCGGATCCTCTGGAAGTTGTGTTTTCGCCGTTTTCCACTATGAGGGGGGGGGGGGGGGTATGAATTCGAGCCGAAAACAATCTAGCAGACGATAGGAAATGGGAAACATGATGGCATCCTGCACGTGACGTGATTCGTGGTGCTTAGAAGTCGAGACTCAGGATCACCATGTGAAAGGTGACTGAACGTAGAGGTCCAAGATATCACCTTTGCCCAGTTCGTAACATGAGGTAGACGTGATTGTTTGGCAGTCTCCTACGCTCTCCTCGGAGCTTCGGCATTCCTGGTTTGTAATGGTGCTTTATGAACGAGGCTCAGTCAGCCTCATGAATTAGCCGACCTTATGATCGAAGCCTTAGGCCTACAGTTTCTGAGGAATACTTCGTATGCTGAAGTTTTTACGCTGATTTCGATCGCTTTCGGATTGAGGGTTCAGGTCAATTGCAGGCCTAACCTTAGTTTGAGTGCCAGTTAGTTTAGTATATTCTAGTCGAGCTTTTCCATGAGTAATTGTTTTCAGAGCTGGATTCTAAGAGCCCCACCTGTATAATTCCGCTGTTATTTGATAATAATGAAGTTTACCTTAAAGGTATAGGCCATTAAAGCCATTTTAAAAATGTTTGGAGTCAATCCAATTCACTACCTCTACATGTAGACCTAGAACTCATATCTAAGTTAGACACAGGTGATTTTATGGACTACTTCAATAGGCATATGATGGCATTGGGCATAAGGGTATTTGAACTCTTTGTATGTAGGCCTGATATGAGGCAGGCCTGTATCCATATTTATTCAAGCCAATTAAAATTCCCTAATTATTAGTCCCATCTAAATGTATAGCTGCAAAGGTACAAAGGGATCACCCAAACTTATATTGCTTAACTTCACCATACTTAATCAAGAGCTTACACCTTTTCTCCTATGCTTGAAGACCCCATCCCTGCTATTTTAAGTTTTTTTTTCAGTTGAGTCTGACATTTAAAAGTTTTAGCAGAAAAAGTTTTTATATGCCTACAAATTTTCTTCATAGAGTTTTCAAACAGAAATGTCTGATTTTGGTCTGGGCAATACTGAATCAAATGAGTGAAAGCAGTAAATTCAATTTTAACCAGTTTTCCGATTAGACCACTTAGTCTGTTGACTAGGCCATGCCTATAGGTATAGTATGACTTAACATGGTCTTTTGGTGTGTTCCTAACAGGACAGGAAGAAGAGGGCTTGAATGCCCCTTGAAATCATACCTTCACCAGTGATGGAATCAAGCTTCCATGCAAGGTATCCTAATGCTTATAATGGCAATGATGATCCAGATGGAAGCATATCCTCCAGAATGAAATTTTCTCATGTGAATGGACCTTCTATGCCAGATCAGAAGGAGCATGATGGTGATATTTTCCCATATGAAGTACATGTGTCTAATATTGAGACTATCCCAGGGGAGCATTGGATTCCAACCACCTTCCGTGCTGTCTTTGATAATGCAGAACAAGAAAACTTTGTGGAACATTTGGAGGGGCATGTTCGTTCTCGTAGCCATGAACTCACAGATCTCTGTAATGCCCACTACAGAGATTTCATCAAGTCTGTGGGAGAACTGCAAAAACTTGGATCAGTTGCAAATGAATTGAGAAAGGAAACAACATGCACAAACAATGAAGTGAAGGCTGCTGTTGGTGATTTGACCAGTAAAACTGAGGAGCTGACAGAGGCATTGCGTCTTCACAAGAACATATCTCTCACCATTGAGAGCCTTTCTGCTTGTCTTCCTGTCTTGGAGACGTATTCCCAATTTCAAAGTTTTTTGAAGAAAAAAGAATATTTCTATGCTCTGAAGAGCTTGGATAGTCTGGAGAGAATCTTTCTCCCCAATCTTCCTAAGTATAACTTCTGTGTGAATATGAAAGAGAGCATTCCTGCACTGAAGAAGAGCATCAAGGAAGCAGCCCTGGAAGACCTTAATGAATACTTGGAAAATGTTCGTAAGATTACATCCCGAGTGGGAAAGTGGGCATTGGACCAAGTGGCTCGGGATTTGGGATTCTTGGAACCCATTCCATCTGATGAAGACATTGCTGATGTTGATGCCCAAGAACTTGTTGACTATTCCCCAGTGTACAGATGTGTTCACATTTACAGCTTGATGAAATGTCAGGATGAACTCATCAGATATTACAGAAATGAAAGAAAAAAGCAGGTTCAGCTGGTACTAGAAGTTCCTATCAACATGCATGCATCTGTTGATGCCTTTGAGCAGTATTGTTATGGTTTGGTAGGGTTCTTTGTTATTGAGAACTGCATCAGTAACACAACAGATGCCATAATGGCCAAGGCACATTTGGATAACTTATGGGAAACAGCCCTCCCCCGTGCTATCTCAGCCATCAGAAATAATTCTTCCTTGTGCACAGATCTTTCCCTGATGCTTAGAATCAAGGAATTGGTTATCATAGTTACTCACACATTAAGCAACTACAGTTACAATGTAGAACGCTTGTTTGATCTCTATGGTGATCTTAGAGATCACTACACAGAAATCCTTATGCAAAGATGGGTTTCCATTTTTGGTTCCATTTTTGATGAAGATGATTATCAGCCATATGATCCTGAAACTCATGAGTTCCCAAATCTGATGGAGACTTTCAACTTCTCAGAGGAGAACCTAGTCAATGGGAGATTAATTCCCTTTTCTCACATGGTGCCAAAGGTCTACTCTCAAGTGCAAAGTTTTGTTGATGAATCCTTGCGATTCTCTCAGGACTTGGGCTTGAGCCACAAAGAAGTTCGTGATTCAGTCCGCAAAGCAACTCAGTTGCTGTTGTCCAGGACTCTAAGTGGATGCTTGTGTGATTTATTGAAGAAACCAAACTTAGGATTCACTCAGCTCATACAGATATTCATCAATATGAACTACCTAGAAGAAGCTAACTGCAGCTTGGAGAGGTATATCTCTGAAGTCACAGGCACAATGGAAGAGATGGGAAGCCTATCTGGCAAGGGCATGTTCAGGGATGCTCGAACAGAGGCTGAGCAGCAGATTTACATTCAGTTAAGGTATAAAATTGATGAATCTATTGAACTGTGTGAATATGATTGGATGTTGGAGGAGGCCAAGGGACGAGCAAGCGATAACATCTTGGATTTGGTTGCATTCTTGGAGAACACCTTTCGTTCATTCACAAACCTCCCTCTGGAAGTGGCCCAATCAGCTTGCCTTCATGCCTGTCAGCACATTGGCCAGCAACTTCTATCAATCCTCTTAGACAAGAATATCAAACAGATGACAAATGCAGCACTGACGCAGTTTAACATGGACGTTGTTCAGTGTGAAATGTTTGCTTGCTCTGCCCCAGTGAGAGACATTGACCAGATGGCCTTGCTCATGTGCTTTGCTGACCTTAGGCAGCTGTTAGATTTGTTTCTGTCTTGGGATTGGTCTACCTACTTCCATGGTCTCGGAAAGGAGAACAGTAAGTATTTGAGGGTAAGCCCCAGTGTGTCTTTGATGATGCTTGAGCGTATCAAGGCTGCTGAGAGTCGACCTATTTTCTCCAATCTTAAGAGAAGTGAAAGAGATCGAAAGAAACTCATGGATGCAGTCCATAAACAGCTAAAACAACTGTGTACTGGTGCTGCTGGTGATACTGGTGACTAGGTAAGGCAGATCTATCAAAGCTAGTCTTTTTTTTTGTTATAGAAAGATGTCAACCTTAAATTCTTACATTGAGCCTAGCATTGCTTCTGTTACTATGGATCTCAACTCTTGCTAAGCAAGCCTATCTCTGTATAATTTCTGAAACTTACTAAGATTATAAGTTGTATGATGGAGGCCTAAATCGTGATTTTTAGTTGGATTCTGTATCAATGCTAATAGTTTTTTTCATGTATGAATCTTTCTGCTTGAATTAGAATTCAACCCTCTGATGAAAATGACTTGCTGGAAATCGTGTCCCAATATTCATTGTCATGACTCCTGCATTTTACCCATCAATGCTGGAATCTTTGCAGTTTACTGTTATATTTCAATTTATGAGTCATTTCATTAATTCTTTGCTTTTTGTGAAATGCTTTTTATTTCATGTGATGAATTGCCCCTGTTTTCCTTGCAGCTTCTAAAGTTTCTGCATGTTATTAATTTTTGTTTGTTTTCTGTGATTTTTATGACTGCCTCAAAATATTATTGTACTTTTAATTAAATCTATTTCAATAAGGGCCTGATGCATGATACCTATCAGCTATGCATTCAATATAAGTGTGGTACCAAAAGTATTTATGTTCCAGTAACATTATAGCAGGCCTAATGCCAAAGTAATTCTGTGGTTTGAGAGAGCTGTGCATGTCCTCTCCATGTGTGCCTTGCTTTTAGACATAATGTATATGTACTTGTCTTCCTCTGTAATTGAATCTGTGATTCTCATAACTTGACAGCTGCTCAGTTGCATCTAGAGAACACCATACTCACACAAGATGTAATAGATAATATGAATCCATAGTTGTCAATTGTTTTTTGGACCAGTTCTCCTTAACCAGCAAGCTTTGATGTCATTGACTTTGGCTGTGCTTTCTTGAATATTATGTGGAATCATTTTCTATGAACTGAAAATTACACTACTGAGATTTGTTCATGTTCTACTATGGAATGCTGGCACCAGTACTGATATTCCTATAATAATTTGCATGTATGTAATAAAGGCAATACTGCTGATTCATGATTTTGGGTACAGAAATCATTTATTGCATCTCACTTAGAGGCAGTTCTTTTCATTGGTAGATCCAGGAACAATTTGACCCTGTAGCATTTACTGTGTCTGACTTGGGAAGGAAAGTGATTTTTATAAAATTGTTCCTTTGAAAAAATGTGACCTGGACACATGGCTATACTCTATTGTGAATCATTCCCTCATGACCTATTGCCATACTTGTAAATTGCTGAATGCAAATGCAAATATCAGACAAAGATAGATTACTGATTTTTATTTTGCAATTATTGTCAAAATATTTTATGTATAATTATTAATTAATTATTTTGCTGCTATATATGTTCAGAGATTTGAAATATCTCATTTGACCTTCAGAAATCCTCCTTCAATACATGATAGAGGAACAAAAGCACAGTTAATCTCTTGCTCTGTATGAGAATATGCAATTTTTCCCTCCAGTTGGAGAGTGGACCATTTCACCATTGTATATCCCAAATGCTTGGTATTGCTAGGAGAGAGAGCAAACCCAAAAAGAATATACTCATAAAATGATACTGAATATACAATGCACATTACCACTATTTGCAAGGCCTATTTATGACTCAAGAAACATTTAAGAATTTGTTTTTGCATTGTTATCAATTTTTTTTATTATACCTCTTTGCTCTCCAGATGGTTTTTACTGGCCAGTCTGTGGATATGTTCTCACCCAAAGAGAGCTAGAATAAATGTTATATTTTCTTATTTGAATGCAAGGTATTACCCAGGAATATGAGGAACAGATGAATTGAGCTCTGACATGAATTTTTTTTCAGTTCAGTTTTGGTTTCACCAGGAACATTTATTCTTATGCTTTCAGTTGAGGTTTGACTGCTACTTTGTTCAAGTTATTGACTATAATCCAGTTAACTTAGCTCCTGAACAAATTTTTGTTTGAAGTATGTATTGTTTACATTTCCAAATGAAATTCTACAGTGTGTCCACAAAGTCCCTTGATGTTTTAAAGATTCACTGATAGCACACTGTTTTGCACATCCAAAACATCAGTATGTTGTCCATCACTATCAGTACATAACTGAATCTTTCTCCAAGTTCACTTGGACATTTTTCTTAAAGTTACAGGTTGTATAGAAAATAAAGCATCCTAGACAGCAGTTTTCAATTTGTCCACATTTGACATGAAGCATTGGGAAACATTCTGCTTTATGATTCCCCACAAGCTGTTTGGGGTTTTGAGATCATTCAGTAACCCATACTCTGGCAACTAGTCTTTCTTCAATAGCTAAATAACTAATGTCTATCATAATTAACTTTAAATAGGATATATCACTTCTATGATCTGAAACAAAAAAGAGAAATGGAATATCAAGAGCCTTTGTGGACACTATATTTCAATTGAGGCAAATAAATTGAGTATTTCTTGCCCTGCAATAAGTAACTTTGTCACTCATACCATAAGTTGATTTGACAGCTAGCATCATAAATGTAGGAATGCAGTGACTTGTCATAGTTTTTCCCCATTTTAGATGGAGTATTTTTATTTTAGATTAAGTTTGGAAACACCAAACTTCATTTCTTCATTACCAAAGCCTACAGAAGCACAAGAAAATATCTAGGGTGATTTAACATCATGTATGGCTGAATACTGAAGGTATGAAAAGGAGCTAAATGAATTTTAACTGGTTCCAAATCTGATTTTCAATCCTGGCTCTCTTGTTATTTCAGTTCAGTTTATAATTTCAAAAAATTGAAAATGTAAATTTTATCTTGTGGTTGGTCAGCATAATGTTTATAGCTCTGTGGAACAAATGCAATCTTTAATCTCCTTTTTTTAAATTTTTTTTACCTACATTGATCACTTAGAAATTATTATACTGGGTATGGCAAAAAAAGGCATCCAAGAAAATCTCTGGTCTTACTAGGGGTTATCCAATATGAAATCAACATGGCCATACATCTGACGACCTCAGATTTTAATGAGATCTGGTGAGCAGATTCTATTGGGAAATCAATCTGCACCAAATTTCATTTCTTCAGGTCAAGTACTCATTGAAGAACATTGATTTGAATATTTAAAAAAATACTGATTTCTCATTTGGTGTTCATCGCTCAAGTCCTTGTAAGTTTTGTCTTAATTAACGAGATGAGATGAAATAGGTGTAATTTTGTAGATCCTTTCATGCCTTTTCTCGTGATATGTATTTCCTGGAGTTTGAATGAAAATGGTCAAGAGGCCTAGCCTTTAACCTTGAATCCAAAGGGGAGAAAGGGTGAGTGCCTTCACCCCCCCCAACACTAAGTACTGAACATGATATCCTCAATTTTCCTCTCATGATATGCCAAATTTCAATATTGGAATACAATTGGATAAAAATATTATGAAATCAAGACTGCAAGTGACTCAAAACCTGCCATTCGATGGATTCTAGTGTCTAACTTTGTTGAAAGAAAACCTCACCTTCAACCACATCAATCTGACTGCTTAGACTGGGCTCTCCTTGACTTGACTGAGATGATGACTTTGTGTGCAACTCAGTTCTTGGTAACTCAAATATTTGTGCAATTTTCTTCCAAGTATTGGGACAGATCTTGTCTCAAAGTGTTATAGAAGGGAGTTTGTTACACATCCATTGCAGAACTAGTATATTGTGGTTCTTGAATGCTTGACTTTGTCAAACATGTTGCAGCAGGGAGTAAGTTGCTATGGTTGATCCATCTCCCTGGCATCAGGAAGACTAGAAACAACCAACACACCATAGCACAAATTTACAAATAACAGCTGAGAAACTGGAACACAAACTAGTGAAACACTGAGGGGTGGGTTCATTCAAGTTTGGTGATCTTGGTGGTCATTCAACATATTCTCAGTGACAACATGACAGTCTGTGCCTACTGGCTGTGGGGCTTCCTGAAGTGTTCTTTGAGAAGCCTGTAGATGTTCATGTTTTGTCTCTAGCAATTGACAATCACATTGCAGATAATTCTGCTGGAATTTGTGCAGTGTGCATTGGATGCAGTGCAGTGTGCATTTCTCCTAAAATGTTGTAATCACTGCATCACCACAGATGGGCAAAAGTTTGAACACTGACATCATCCTGTTGCATCTGTGTGTCTTTCACATATGTATGTCTTTCACTTTCTGCATTGACTTAATGTGGGGTACCAACATTTCAAATTGCCTGGTTCTTGTGGTACTTATTTAAATACCACACCACAACCTTCACAACATGTGACCAGAACTCTGGAACACCCTGTATATGTTACTTTGTGGGACCCTGTTAAATCAAGATACTTCTACAACCTACTAAAACTTTCTAGCATCCTCCAGATATTTCTTCTACAAATCCCCAGATAATTCAGGCTACCACTAGTGGAAGTTTTATCCATGAGTTTCTGACCAATTAGATATATCCAGGTTTTTTCTGATACATTCTCTTCAGACCTTTGGTCATTTACTGCTGCATTTTCCTTAATATGTATATTTTGTTCCATGGTAGCCAAAATGGAAATTCAGTTTTCTGATGAAAAGAAATTTCATGGCATGTGCAACTTAAAAAAAACAACCCTACATGTTCTGGGATTCAAGGTCAGACTTATATTTTATGACCTTCGAACTTTTTTTCGCTGAAACTCCATGAAACACATATGAAAGGACATCAGAAGAACTTCATTATGCCACAGAGTTCATATTGCTACATTAATTAAGAAAAAACTTATGGGCACCTGAGTGACAACCATTGGACTGGAAATATGATAGATACTTTTTGACTCCTCACATCAATGTACCTCAAAATGTGATTGACCTAGGGAGCTGAAGTATAGCTTGGCTCAGCTTCTCATCAGGCCCTACAAACTTGCCAAATTTAATGGAGATCAGAAGGGGTTGGGTCAAATTTAATTTCTTTAATGTTTGATATGGAATGACTCCAGGCTCTTTTTCATGGAAATTGCCCTGTTCGTAGGCTGACATGATTTCAGAAGATTCATGCAATTTTATATTTCACTGAAGCAAAGCCTTGAGCATATTCAAAATAAGTTGGATATTAACACATTGAGGACCAGCACCCTACACTGCATGAATACCTTCAGAGACCTTAAGGGGTTCAAAAGCAAAACACATTCATGCACAAAAAAATTTCTTTACTGTACTAAATTTGGTTGAAACTTGCAATATGTCATCTCAGTTGCCTCTAGTACATTTTCAGAGTGTGATACCTTTGAAAGCACTCTCCCTTATGAAAACAAAAATGCATGTCTCCTGTTCTCAATGTGCTAAAAATGGACTGGAGCATGTGCTGGTAGTCAAGAGGTAACACCTTTGCTCTCTGGTTGCATATTATCCAGGCTACATCAACATCTGTAACATTTAAATTCTTCCTTTGAGGTGGCCTTTTGTTGCAGATGGTTTTGATGTGCCTTTTTTTTTAATGAATAACTTGTAAGTCAATTGTCCTCACTATAGAGAATTTTCTTTAAATATCTTCAAATTAATCCCTCATTTATGTATTTATGCCAGCAAAGGAAGAAGGCTGAGTCTTCTTTGCTGTGGGAAGACTGGAGTCCCTTGTGCATATCCAGTTTCCAATATCTTTGGAGTACTCACTCGTAGCCTTGTGTTGGCAGAACAAATTTTAATGAAATTTCAAGTGGGAACATATCAGTTTATGCATAGTACAGGTTCCTTAAAACTGGCTTCTGTTAGAGCAATGATGTTAAGGATGTAAGTTTCTGGTCTTTTTTTGCCATTACCTATATTTTGAAGTTGCATAAGAGATTTACTGTTGGCCTGTTTTGACCTTTGCATTTGTGTACTTGCAGCTGAGATGCAGTCCACTGAAGAATTAGACTACATGTCAGATGACTTCCTTCAGACATGGTCAGATGCAGCCTAGATAAGGAATTGCACCCTTCCAAACACTGTTTGAATGAATTAGGATATCATCTGTGTTCATTGTTTTTTCTTTTGAATAGTGTTCAGCAAGATGTGAGGCCAGGGCTTCTGTCACAGTCTCACAAACGATCCCATGAGCTCTTGAAAAAAAAATCTGAGGATCGGGCCAAGCAGAAAGAGCAAAATAAACCAAAGCATATTGTGGAGGCAGAAAAGAGGGAAGAGGGTCTGCAGAAGGCAATCTCTTCTGACAATAAGGGTTTTGCTCTTCTACAGAAAATGGGCTATAAGCCTGGGACAAGCCTCGGCAAGCAAGGTCAGTCACAGAATTCTCTTTTTCTGAAAATCTGTGGGGATATATATATTATATATATCTTAGCTGATGCAATAGGAATAGGGAGTTTTTTTTTAATTTGTGAACACATATTTAGAGGAGTGCTCAGCTGTGGCTTTGTCTAATTTAATATATGATCATGCTAATTTTATTTGATCTCATGGAACTAGGAGGTGGTCGAGTGGAACCAATCAGCATAGAGATGAAACATGATAGGGGAGGACTGGGACAAGCAACACTGAGAAAAGAGATGGAAGAAATGAGGAAAGAATTAGCCAAGAAAAGAGAAAAACTTATAACTATTGATGGATTTCGATCAAAGGTAAAAGACAAAATGAGGGAGCGACATCTTCTTGCTGACATCCTCAACAGCCAGAAAGCTTGCCTGGATCTTGATTCTTCTGAAGTATGTCCTGTCTTGTTGCTAAATGGCTAAGCTTACTAATCTGAGAATTGTGAAGATTGCAGTCAGGGTAGTAGAACTTTGAAATGTTGGATATGACAGATTCTTGTTTGTATGTTTGCTTCAGGGCATAGAGGATCCTGTAGAGAGATGGTATTGGCCATCAGAACACTGGAAGGTGCTCCAGGGCCCAACTGAAGATGAATCTGATGATGAAGATGAAGATGATGTTGAAGAGGAGGATGAACCTTCAGTAAGATAAATTCTATACAAATATCTGAATGGGAGACATAATCATTCAAATGTGCAGGTGTACTGCTGATGTCATCAAGATTTTTTCAGTGTAAATATACTGAAACAATCTTAATACATTGTGTTATGGATGTTTTGCTCTCAAGTGAATGCTCATCTTAATGAAATCAGAATTGTTTTTCATGCAAGGGGAAAGCTTATGGGCTCATTGATCTGTTCCATTCTTGGCGAGATGCAACAGAAGCATTTATGCTCTCTTTCCCCTGCACTTTTCATGCTATGATTAACCCTTTCCCTGGCATTGACATAATACTAAATCAGGTGCATTCCATTCTCTGTTTGGCACTGATGTATTTTTCCGTTTTTATGCAGGGTTTGCTTTAATCTACATCCTGCCATCTTGGAGCTACATTAGGAGCTATAAGGTCCTATATTTGTGTTTAACAGACTGTTGTAAAATTGTCACTTGTGGCTTAAAGCAAATTAAAAACAATATTTGATGAAAAACTATGCAATAAGTCTTGCCTGGTCACTCACTTGTCAAGATGTCAGGTGAAGTGCAAACATTGAGTGCAAGCGACATTTTGGAAGAATTAACTTTGGATTGTGAGAGGGACAATTATAAATTGATTCCAAATGTAGCTGATGAAGATTCCTCAGACGTCACAGTTTGACAAAATTGATGAATGTGGAAATGCATCATTCATCAAGCCTCATTCTCTAATTCTCATTGGATTAAGAGAGACACAGTTCCTTGCATGACAAAAATTGACAGAAAAATGGGTTTGCAGGTTGACATTCCAGTTCCTTATGGTGCATTTGCATGGCTCACATTGTGTTTATTATAGATAACTTTGTGAATCGCCTTGTCAGTGCTGCCAGCCAACATGCAAGTCAGTACATATAAACCCTAAATATCTTGCCACCATCAAGAGAAAACAATTTTTTAAATGTTTCTTTAGAATCAGAAGAATGCATATTGATTATTATATGCCTTTTCCAGCATCACAACAAATTTCCATCTGTTACCTGCCAGATAGCACTTATAAAGCTTTCTGGAACTGATTTTCCTCTCCTGGTCATGTTTTGATTGCAACTTGTGAACAATTGACATGTGTAAGGTGAACATCCTTTTGGATGATGTTGCACAATATCTGAGACACTTCAACAACTTTTGTGATAGATCTTTGTTGTTCTTGAGTTTTTTCCAGTTACCAGACAACAAACTTTATTAACCACCTCTGGAGTATGGCTTACACAGGGTCTTTGTCTGGGTGGGCCCAGGTCTCTAACTGTGGGTTCATCCCTTTTTTGTTTCCTCCCATTTAACACCTTACGGATTCCAATTTTCAGCACACTAAAGCCCCTGGTTTACACTTAACACTTACTAATGATCTTCAAATACAAAACTATTTCACATTAGAAAAGGCTATGATGTACCCTTCTCAGTATCGGTCTGTTTTTTCAAAGCATCAAAGCTCAAAGCCAACTATGAATTGTCACATTAAATGTGCACCCAAGCTTAGCACTGAGCCTTTACATCATGGGCTGACAACAGCCTACCAATTCAGTTCAATTTGTCATCATATGTTTTAAATAACCTTTGTTGAAATCCCTGAAATTTGGATTTTTATTCTGACAATTTATGTAGTTGTTATGCTGGAAACCATAATACTTCTATGAGCATAAATGTCACCAACCACCCATGATCCTTTCCTTCAAATCTGCAATGTTCAGGGATAGGACTGGGACCCAAGGGACTTAGCGGTTCTAATAAAATAAACCACAGGGTATCAGTTATGGGTACATGGAGCCTATGTGAATGTGCTCCTGTTGTCATTTCATTGCCCAAGTAAGCAAAGATCTTAAGCACCGAACTGTGAATGTATCTATGTTCATTTTAATGTATGTTTGGCGTTGGACTGATAATGAGAATAGGAGGAAGGAAGTCATGGAATGAGATCATCAATGTACTTATTTTCACCCTCTTGAGTGGGTTGGTATGCTATTATGGATGAAGAAGAAAGCTAAAATTACAAAAAGAAGTCTTGCCCAAGTGTGACAAGGTTTCTTCTTTTGCTTCCAGGCTGAAGACAAACTTGAAATGCTGACAGTGTACCTGAGGACTAAATACTTCTATTGTGTCTGGTGTGGCACACGCTATGAGGACAAGCGAGACCTTCAAGATCAGTGTCCTGGACTGTCAAGGGAAGATCATGAATGATCAATGTTTCTGATCTGAATTGATGATGAGAGACTGTTTTTTGAACAGTCACCAATATTTCTGAGCTTTGTTGCAAGTCTCTGGGTCATGAAAGCAATCTAACCAACAAAGAATAGCTTTTGATTGTGTTTTAGATGGACGTACTTCAGTTTCATGCATGTAAGACACCTAAAATGACACACCTATGTTGAATTTAGGACATCCTTCAGAAGGCAAGGATCAGAAATGTAATGATTTCTCAACCCCTCTTTGCTGATCAGATAAACAAAATGATGACTGGCGCTTTTTCCTCCAGAAATGAGGAAAAGCCAAGTCAGTTGGGGAAAACAAAACATTCATGCATACATCATGGTGAAGTATTGTGCCAGGTGCACAATACTTCACCATGGTGCCAAGAAGTCAAAAAGAGCTAGGAAGTGAATGGAGGTGTTCGAGGTGTAATATGAATATGAAGTGAAACGCATTCAAGCCTATTGTCATTCATTGTCCTTTGCCTTTAAGAAAGGTCGAAGCAATCAGGGATCTCAGCACAATTGGGCACGCGTCGTCATCTACATTCAGCTGATTCACGCCAGCTCCGATTTCCTCTGCTTTTTCATGCTGGTATCAAGGGCTTTCTACATCCTGGATAGCTCATCCACACTATATGTACACTTCTTCCTCAATGAATTTAAGCCTTTCCCAAATTTCACTTTTAGTTCTATTTGGGGGTCCAACATACCTTAGATTTACATGAGTTAAAGAGGGCACTAGAGTCATATATTATGCCAATATAATATATGCCAACATTTTGCATCCTATGTAAGTGGCAAAGTGTGTTTTAAAGTGTAATGCAATAAAATTTCAGTGATGAATTGATTTGCCTGTGGCATTATGAACTTCTACTTGTTCTCAAATGCAGTTGAAGTGCTTTGAGCTTCATCAAACTTACTTCTTAGTGAATGAATACATTGTTTCCCTCTGTGATCATTTTTCCTCATTGTAGCCAAAAGCCCATCAGCCACATTTTACCAAGTGTACTAAATGCACTTTGGCTTGAAAATTTTATTTGAATTAAGGGGTAATTTGACTGTCCCAGGGGATGATCCTCATTCTCTAGAGCCATTTTAGGGTAAAAATTTACTGTTTTCATTCCATTTTATATTGTTTTCTCTCCTTGATATAGAATTTGATTATTTATTACTTTTTAAAATATTGTACTCAGGACAAAAGCAAAGCTGCAGGTAATTGCATCATTGCTGGATCCTATGGATTCCTGTGTTTTGCTCATGTGCCTGTCACCTGATAAGTTTCACCTATTTTATTGAATGTGTCAGGCAGGAACAGTGTGTATTTCTTCAACAGAATCCAAATATCCTGTTGCCATATGTTTTGACAGTTGAGTCAGCATTTGCTGTGGTCAGAGACCTGGCACGAGCCATTAAATGGTGCAGTTAGTGATTTATAATGAGTGCTTTTGTTTCTCATTGTGAGAAGTGTGAGTGGGTGGGCTGGGTTCCTTGATCTCCTGCTTCTGCCCCATATATCTTTCAATTGGAGTTCATTGCCTTTCTTGCCTCTGTTTCTCTGACTGGGAACGTTTATGAGGAGTAATGGCCTCTGAAGTATATGGAAATAAGATTTATTGTTAACGTTATTGTAATTACAGAGACCACCAGAAACTCGAAGGTTTGTACGGGACATCCCGGTCTATTATGGGTGCTTCCAAAACCCAATAGGGAGTACTTCCGGCCTCATTATCTCGGTCATCGGGTACATCACTGGAAACGGAAATGTCCCCTAGAAGAGGAAAGATAATCCCACCTCTTTCAGACCCTATGAATTAGACAAAAGAGCCGAGTTGAATCGTTATTTATGGCGGATTCTCCTGATTCGCAAAATCGGATCTTCTTCAATGTAGTCGGCCTTCAACACGATTGTTCATGTATGGTAATGTCAGTCATTCTTTGTTATTATTGAGTCATTTCGTAAATACTGAAACTTACCTCGAATTTAAAAAAATATTTACTTATTAGTTGATTCTAATTTGCATGAACTTTTTAGTTTTTAGATGTTCTGTAGCAATGTGCAATATTACTGCGGAAACGTAAATACTACAAATATTCCAATTTCCTTCAATACTTTAAACGTGTATTTCTAATAGTAACTTCTGGATGAAGTGAATATCTCGTCTTGGTCATCACCTAGACCGCAGAAGCCATCAATTTATTAACATTACGCTTGTGACTTTAAAGGGTTTCCCCTTTGTATGTAACCTCACCATTGGCCATCAACTGCAGGTTGATCTCAAAATTGGGTCGCATGTACGAGTGGTGGAATTGAAGTCATTTCCATTCGGTTCCTCGAGAGCTTTCAAGTGGAGCAGCCACCCCTGGGTCTGTTCTCGGGTGATCTGGAGAGCCCTAACGTGAAGTTTCATTACATCTGTGCCTCTTGCATTCCGATCAAAAGTTCATAAACTCTAATCCCTGAAGAATACAAATACGAATTTTTTTCCATAATAATAAGGCTTCCTTCCTTTCTATTGCATCAATGAGCACCACTCATGATATTTATGGATGTGATAAAAACGTAACTGTGGAGAAACTGCATCGAATTCGCGTTCGTGACCAGGGATGCCACATGACCATGTTCCCGGGACATTCAAAAGCGTTTCCCGAACCTGCTAGAACCGCGAAACCATTAAATTGAGATGGCTATCGAGAAAATGAAGGGATGGGGATGGGTCCGGGTTCAAGTATTTCGCCTGTTCATTTCGGTTCGTTCAGTGTCGGTTTATTTTGAGGGAGCAGGACGTTAAGTTGGAACCAATTTCGATGTTTCCTGTCCTGCTACTGGACGGCGCAAAGCAATGATTCATACCTGCATGTGCAAGGGAGGTTACGGAGTACTTCATGGTTAGCAATTAGCAATCTCATTAGCATTTCTTAGGCGACGTCATCAGCGGCGTAGCGTCGGGGGGGGGGGGGAGGAACAGTGAAAAGAAGCGAAAAACAAGGAAAAGACCCATGAAATGCATGAGTGCGACAGCGATGCATGCAATGCTACGAAATGCAACTGTGCCCCAGAGTTCCTGTGCACCCCGGTGCACCCCCACTTATTCTATCCACACTACGCTTATTGGCGTCATATGTAAAGGGTGAAATGCAGAGAAAAACCATGGAAACTGGCGCGCTCAGACACTATCTGCACGACTGTACGTGCCCCCAGTGGAAAGTGCTTGCCTAGTCCCCGATTCGGGAGAATTACTCATTTTTCTTGCTGCTCGGATTTTTAAATCGTAGGCAGAGAGGAAATCCAAGAGCTGCTTTCCGACCTTATTGCTCGAGAAAAGGAAGAGAACTCCAGAAAAAATGTTTTCCGTGGTTCCTCTCCTCCCGCCCTTCCCCCTTCCGCCCCCCCCCCTTTCCCCTTCCCCTTCCCCTTCCGCCCCCCGCCCCCCAAATTCCATAAATGCGCAAACCCTTGTCTCCACTTGGCACGATGTCATGGAAGTCTTTTTTTTGCGCCGTCCAGATGCCCTTTTCGCAACCGGCTTGGTTTATCAGAGCCATCGCACTTCTCGCCTCTCATATCGATGGCAAAGCCCAGTCCCCCATAAACGCCAAATGACGTCACCCAATTGCTGCTAATGGTTTAATCGTCACCGGCCATTTAAAAGGAAGACCCAAAGCCCCCCGTCTTCCCCCTCCTCCTCCTCCCCCGAATGTGCATCAGCAGAATATATTAAATCCGTCCGGACTTCATAACCACCCTGTTTTTCTCGTGACGCCGAGTTATCTAGAAGAGGGAAACACGCTGACAAGAAGCAGGATTTCCTCCCCGGCCAAGGGAATGACTCGCCCTGGAAATTTTCATTTCCATTTTTTCCGTTCGGGGTCTTCGCGCACTTCCGCTCCCACACGCGATCGGGTTGTCGAGTCAGCGCGCTTTTCTTAATCCCCTCTTTTCTTAATCTCCTCGGCCTTGAATCGCAACGGCGGGTACCATCAGCACTTTTCGCGGGGAATTGAGACACGCGCGCTTGTTGCCCAAGAAAGCCTTATTAATGGCCGTCGATTCCGAGACAAAAACTCGTATTTAGCGAGAATCCATTGAACGCGCCGTGATGAGGCACTTCTCCGCACAATCGCAGGGGTAGGGATCCACAAAAAAACATTAAATAGTGGGGAATCGTGAATTCTCTCGGTTGCTCCAACGGCTCGTTCTCTCTTTGTTGGCTCGGACGCAAATTAAACACTCGGCGCAAGGCGAATGCCGACGCTAAATTACAAGGTGTTCTTTTCACCGGCTCCATGACCATTTATCCGGCTGGTAAACGTTGGATTAAGAGAGTTTATCCGGCTGGTAAAAGTTGGATCGAGAGGATTCGTCCTGGCATGTAGAAGTTCAACTTCTTTCGTTCATTACTTCTTCAATATCGATTTTATCGGAAGTTGCTTCGTCCAGAAGGCGAAAAAATCGTCGTGGAGAATTCCCCCTTAACGTTCACGCAATATCATTTTGGCCTTTTTTTTTTCTCTCGTCTTGCGGTTTGATGAAGATGCAGCCTCTTTCGCAACCGGAGTGCAAGTGCTCTCTGGCCTTGCACAAGAGGGGAAAGCCAGCGGAAAGCCAGCGGAGATTCATCGAGGTTTCCGCTTCTGCGAATCATCGTCTTTACGCCGTTCCGATTTCCTTCGCGAGCGCGGGTATTTGGGTTGCGTCGCCGAGACTAAAACCACGAAAAGTACTCATATGTTATATGTATGGAAATTCTAATAAATATTGATGCGTGACGTGTCGGGTAGGAAGTTGTGTCGTCGAAATTGGGCGAAATTTTAGTGGAAATTCCATGAAGACTCCGGGCCGGCGTGACATTTTTCTTCTCTCGTCTGAGAATATAAAAAAAGAAATTGAAAAAGAAATTTTTTACCATTAAAGAGTCTGGAAGCAATTATGCTTCATTTGTTTTGCGTCTTGCGTCACATCAGAGTCAGGTGATATTGCGCATTTTCTACACCGTTCGTGGAGGCGGCACTAATTGCACGGCTTGGAGTTAATTACCTCTTCCCCCTTCGACCCGTGCCCGAATCGGGATTCGCGATGAGTGGCGGGAAAAAAACTTCCGATTAGATAGGAAGCCTTTGGTTCGCGTGGGCGGGCTGACTCGAGGATTCCGAGTTAAAGGGGCAAGGAACTGCCCCGATTATTTGCGGCGGGACTTGGGACCGTACGTTATATAACGTTCTGGAAGGTCGAGAGCAGGAAAACGAGGGACAGAAAGGTGTTTTGAGGGATGAGGAGAAGGGGTTAAGTTAAATCCCCGAAGAAGGAAGAGGATTTCATGAACAAAATCGAAAAAATCCTGCTCCAATCTTTACCAATGTATTTTGTGCTCGACAGATGATTCGTAGGTTAACTTCGGTGCCAAATGAAAGTTTCATCATTAAGAAGTTTCCCACCGGTGCCGTGGTACCTTTTAATGAGAAGCTTCCAGACTTGCGGGATCGATGGCTGATTCCGTACCACTCCACGACTACCATAATTAATGTTAATGTTTTAATGGCCATTATTACCGAGTGCGATGGAGGAAAATGCATTCCTTGCCCCCTCGTGCTGATTAAAATTCTTATTCTCCGGCATCGGGACGACCACCTCTAGAAAATCCGCATGCGTGATGTCCACGCATCCAAAGGACCCCATGCCCAAAATAATTCCAACTTTATACAGGCAATGACGCAGCCTGGAGGGAAAAGGGCTCAACCCCCCCCCCCCCCCCCCCCCCCCCCCTCTTCAACAGTAAACTGGGAAGAGAACAATGACGCAGCCTGGAGGGAAAAGGGCTCAACCCCCCCCCCCCCCCTCCCCTCCCCTCCCCTCTTCAACAGTAAACTGGGAAGAGACGGAGTAGGGCTGAGCTCCTCCCGCCACGCCCCTGCCCCTGGAAACGATTTCAACTATGCCAGTGGGGAGGCCAGGGATATTCCAGCTCCCCTTTCGCGGAATCCCAACCGCGCCACTGTGTTCGGACCTTTGCTGCGGAAATGTATGACGTCCTCGACGAGGTACGGTCACCACGAAGAAAGAACTTAGCTTTCATCTCATGCCAAAATTCGACCCGAAAGTTTATTTGCTCTCGAGCCAAGGTGGCCAGACGCAACGTTTTACACGAAACAGCCCCGGTTGGCAGGCCGAAACCGGCGACTCCGGATTCCTCTGTTCGGACGAGTAAATCTCGCGGTTGCACAACGCCAAGAAAGAAAATCGAGTCGGGGAGGGATCGCATGCACGATGTCCCTTTTTTCCCCTTCCCCCTTTTCCCCTTCCCCTCTACTCCCGATGGCCTACATCGATTCCACACCGATGCCGAGCAAATCCGTACCGATTCGTTTGCATCACAACGACGACACCCGAGTGCAGAGTTTCCCGACTCGAGCCGCAGAGACCGCACCCATTCATCGAATGAGGACCCCCACCGAGACGTCTGGCCCACGTAACGTCGCAGTTAAAAAAAAAGACGGAGCGACCAGCTCGCATCTGTCGAGGCCGAGGAACGACGTCCATCCCCGTCCGGTCCAGAGCTTCCCTCGCACCACACTAGATGTCTCCGTGCGGCACGGATGGCGAGCAGACCCCACGGAGACCCAGCTCACGATTCCGCGCTGGCAGTGGAGAAGCGCGACCTCAACTTCATCCGTCTCCGTCTCGACCCTCCCGATTGAAATCCGACAGGATGAGGCAAGGAGTACTTCATCCTCGGTACTTCGACCTCGGTGCTTCGACCAAGGTGAAGCAGAAAATGATTCCAGAGTCGTTGCGACCAGTCGCTTCATGAGATTCCGGTGATTTTCACATTTCTGTGGAAAGAAATTGCTGGAGGCTTCTGGGTCTTCCCGTATCGATTAGGAGGGGATTGGCACGAGAGGCGCCTATATCGAATAAAACGATAGTCGGGGATTACGTGCGAAGGCTGTCGGGGGCGAATCGACCAGTCAAGACAGGATGAGGCAATTCCAAAGAATTTTCTCAATCTCATCCTGTTTTTTTTATTATTTTTTTTTTACGCCTCATGCCTTTGAAAACTAATTGAGGCAATCGCCTCGATGTCTCTCTGCACCTGAGTCTGCAAAGCTTTCGCGAAGCTTCGAGCTTCACCGAATCGACAAAAGTGGAAAACTCAACATCCAATTTGTTTCGGAAACTTTTTCATCGCCCAAACAAATAACGTAATACGGAATTGGGAAACCGGAGATGAGCGTGATGGAGCGAATGACCGCCCGCAATGCATTTTTCGGATTTAACCTACATCATGATGATGCATTGAGCAACGAAACAACGCGCGAAACTGTGTCATTCGAAAGAAACGGACTCCGCCCCCAATAATTTTCGGACTTCGCTGCCTCAGCGACGAAATCAATTGCTCTGGAGCATAGTTATTCCACAACTCGAGTCCTATTTCCTGGCCGGAAGTTGGAAGCAAAGTTTCAAGCCTAAAAATAGTCCCGAATCATTATTACGGAGTCGTTCTTCCTCAGTCTGAGCTTTGGACTCGGAGGAAAAAAAAAAGTTCACGATCTCATTGCTTTTATTTCATTTTATTTTTACAATTTCTCAAAATGTACATTTCGCGATGAAAGCTAATCCGTCCCCTGACGTGCATCCCTAAACGCCTTCGAATCTTGTCATTTATACTCTAGTCATTTATAGGGAATCTTGTCATTTATAGGAAATACCGTCTGCCCGGCTGTCTGGGATTCCTTGATTCCCATTTCTGCGAGAAGTTCCGAAGTAATTCCGGCCGTGCCGTTTGAAGAAGAAGCGAGCCCTCAGAGACGGACGTTTCCGTCCTTTTCGTGGAAAAGGGCTTCATCGAGCCTCACGTTTAGGATCTTTTACGTCTCGGTGGAATCGTCGGTCGGTTTGCATAATGGGCTCGTTATTGCAGACGAGACCTTTCCTTCCTACCTCTTTCGGCAGGATTTTAAATTTTCCGTGCCATTTCCGAGAGACCGAGTTGTATCTCGCGCATTCCCCCCCCCCCCCCCCCCCCCCCCCCCNGTCGTGGAACACTCACGACTTTCCCCCCCCCCCCCCCCCCCCCCGACGGAAACCCATTCGACTTCGAATGAAAAAAAAATGGGATCCGAAATTCGTATTAAAACGAGTCCGACCTCGAGGGAGAAGCAGCCGAGCCGGCGCGACATTCCGCCATAACGGCGAGGGGGAAATCGAAAAGTCAAAAGACGTGTCGCTCCACCCCCGGACGATCCCTTGCGGATAATTGTGAAACTGAACGAAAACAATTCGCCCTTTCGCGAACCACCCGACGTGCGAAGACGGTGACGAAACGGGACAAGTGGAAAGGCATCTTCCCCTCTTCCCTCAAAAGGGGGTCATACCTTTCCACTTCGCTGCCCATTCTGTTATAAATACCTGTTGACAGCTTTCGTAATGGATTCCGGCGAGGAAACTCGCATACGAAATGAGAGGAAATCGAATGAACCGGTAGGTGAACTCGAGTGAGTTCCTTCCGCTTGAAAATGGTATTTCATTTCCTTCCAGGAACTAAAAGAGCAACGGTAAGAGGGAAAAAGGGAGATAGAAAAAGTTAAGACGTATTATAAAGCCGATATTGACATGGAAGAGGATGATGGCGTTGACCAGCGGAAGAGGAACATCGTCATCCGCCTCAGCCAACTGTCATGACTTGTCCAGGAACTTTTTTTTTTTTCTGCAAAAAGCGAAAAAGTCATTGCTGCAAAAAAAAAATATACCTCGTAAGGGAGGGCGCATGAAGGAAAGAGGAAGAAGGCAGAGGAGTCGAGCTTTTTTTTTTTTTTCTTCCTCTCTTATGTTGTTACCCCCTGGCGTCGGCGGAGCTGTCTGCGTAATGGATGCGCGCTGCACTAGTGGAGTAGAAGGGAAAAAAAGGGAGAAACTTTTCAAGTTCAAGGCCAATAGAGCCCTCTGCGGCACCTCCACTTCATTCGAGCGACTTACTTTCATCGAATGCGGAAGCACCTTGCTCCCGGTGAGTTTATCAAGTATCTGAGTTGCGTTACTTCGCTTTTACATGTGTTCTGTGGGGGTTACGTTCGTTGAATGGAAAATAGTGTACGATGAGACTGGGCGTGCAGGAGGTTTCTATGCAGCACGTGAAACATGATCGATTGTCCATGGTCAGCCTTGAAATGAGAAGGAGGGTAGTAGGTGTGTGGGGCACTGGGCAGTGGTGGTAGCGTGGAGGAACCGGTGTCCATCGGGGAGGCCGGTTCTTGGGTGGTGGTGAGAGTGTTTAGTGTGAGTGAGTGAGTGAGTGAGAGGGAGAGAGAGAGAGAGCGGTGTGACTACAGCGGGCTGCTTCCCATCCGCGTTCAGTCCCTTCCCAGCCCCGTCTAGGGTCGCGCCGTTCTGCCTTTCCCCAGCAATGCTTTTGCTGGTTATGTCAGTGACTTCCCACCAAATCCCATCTCTCCCAGTGGAGTCCCAGAAAAACTGATTTATTCGTGCCGTCCGAAACGATAGCGTGAAGAAGCTCGGAGAAATAAAAGAGACCCCCCCACCCCCGAATCTGTGATATCGTGACCATGTCCACTGTCGAGTCTTCCGCCATAACCGGTGACGCCCTGCCTATGACCACCCTTTGCATGGAATGGGCTGACGAATTTGTGAGTGCCACCCACCTTCTTTCCATGTTGAAATCTTACGTCTTTCATGTAACGAACAGGAAAAGTCTTAGCTGTCCATAGTTTTGTCGTGAAAACATGAGGTTTGGATAGATTTCGTTAGGTACCATTTTTTTTTAGATAGTAGCATGTTCCTTCATATGGTTATCATTATTGGTACACGCAATCTGAATTTGGCATTGAATAGGTCCTTCGAAAATTTTTATCCTTGTTGGTCTTGGCTTGATATATGTTGCGTTTGGTTCCTGATGGCTGGCAGGAAGGAGCTAACTTGACGGAACAGACATAAAGTCAGGTATGCATAGAAGGAACGTGAATAGCAAGTCGGAAATGTTGGGTCACGAGGATGAAGAAGTGAGAGAGGGAGAGAGAGAGAGAACCGGCATTGGCACGAGTGAATGGAGGCTTGTCAGGCAGCCAGTACCCAATGTAGTGGAGCGAAGGTTTCAATACCTGAACACAGGCAGCCTGTGCATGCTTTTCTGCGATCCTTCCTGAGTAAGCCGGTACCGCCATCGCCATCTGTATCGATTTCGGCTCCCCTTTCTCGCGGTTGGGAAACCTGGTTTTCGTTTTTTCTAAGAAGCATCTGCCTTCAGATGTCTGTTTCCCAGCCGCAAATGAGCCGTGGGATTGTCAGTTCTCTGCTATTGTGCAATAGGGCTTTAATATCAGGGTTCACGGAACACCTTTTCTTTCATGGCGCTCAATGACCCTGCTTAACGAACCGAAGGGGATTCGCTAAGCTCCTTATTGTGTTATATGCGGTCCGGTATGCAAAGAAAGCAGGCAACAATAAACTTTTGGGTGTGAAGGGGTGAAAATGATATTCTTTCATTCTGCAACACCTTTACCCCTTTCTGCGGATAATTCCCCCCATCCAAGCCTGAATAAAACACGTCCCAAGACCTGCAGAACCGAGAGGTAACTTATTGCAGAGGAAAGATGATGATGTATCTATAATTCAGTCTCGTCATGTTCAAGGCTTCCTCGAGGATCAGGGGAAGAATTCTGGTGTATAATTCAAGGACCAATCATTATGTGAGGATTCTTTTTGTTCGTTTTTTCATGAGTTGGGTCTTCGGTCCCGATGCGATTTGAATATGTATCGAACAGGAGGGATGAAAGAGAAAGCGGAGGAGGCGTTTGGGTACGTATCCGTTTTGCATCTGTCTGTCTCGTCAATAAAAAGGAGAGTCTCTTTCATTGAAAAACATGGTGCCGACAGCTGCCTGGGAATAAAATTCGCCCATTCACATTTGATGGACATGCGCCCGAACGTTTTCATTGAACATTACGTTGGTGTATATGCTGGGTTGGTCCTGTTCCCAAAAACTCTAATGGGAATGTGCCTGCTAACAGTATAATATTCTGTCTACCGTCTCTACGTCTGCATGGGCTGCTGAATGCGATCCATTCAGAGGGAGTGAGAAAGTGCGTGCACATGCGCATGCGCGCACGACTGAGCCAAACCGCAGTAGGGGCTGCCAACAATATTTTTGTCAGGCATTCTGCGAGATCCATTCCAGAACTTGTTTGATTTATTAGGTACCGTTTGTCAACTTATTTCGTTCTCCATTTATGCCTCTTATCTCGTTCGGGGCTTTTCGAGATTAACCCTTTCGTGCATTTCTCCTCCTGCCCAAGTCTTGATGAAACTGTCGCCATGAAGTTACAGTTTGGCAAAGAACACTCCCAGGAGGCCGTGAGTTTGTCATTGAGCAGTTGAAGAAACATTCGTCACCGGCACGCCTTGGCTCTCCGTGCAGTTTTTTTTTGTTCTTTTGTCGTCTTGCTTGAGAGCCCCTGTCAATATACCCTCGAAGCAATGACTGTTGTCTGGGTAGTCATTGACAGCCTGCCTCTTATATTGCCAGGTTGGGTGAGTTCCAAGGTACCGACTACCTCACGTGATCGAATTTTTGGAACACTTTTCAAGGTCGGGCCAAAGAAAGAAGGTAGGAAGAGAACAGGACGGACCCTTGAGACCGAGAAGTCATTTGACTTGAAGACGAGAGAGAAGGAAGGAAAGAAAAAAAAAAACGAGAGAGAGTGGTCTGTCCAAATGTCCAGTTTGTATGTCCACTCGGTTTCCCCTCGTTTCCTCGGGCTCCATTGGCCAATGGATGATCAGCTGGTGACCTTGAGAAATGAAGCTTCCTCAGACGGCATACCTGTTGCTTCTTTATTGCGCTCGGAATGATAGTTACAGGGTTGCCAGAGATGCCATTCATTTATCAAGCCATCAGCGGGAACATCAGAGGCCTTTGGGGTGTTTTCAAAGATTGGAAATCTCCGTGAATTTTATATGTTCAAAGAGAGGCTTTAGGTGTGACGAAAAGGAACGGATGGGTTTCACGAAATCGGAAGCTTCATAGGATGCGCTGCTCCTCACGAGAGCCGGCGAACGATAACGCATGTATCTGCTCGAACCTGCTAGATTCGGAAGTAAGGAGTCGTGTGATGTAATGCGAGGGAGGGATCGGGCAGCCGTGGGGCGAGCGAGCGAGGAAGAGACGCCGATGCCGTAATACATAACCCGGAACAACCGGTTTTCCCTCTCGGTCTCACACTCTTCCCTCGGGCCATTTCTTCACGGCCTTAGAGCCGTCTCCCCCGCCATTACCGGCCGGTACTATCGTAGTAGCCAGGGGCAGGCAAAAAAAAAAAGAACTGGTACTTACGGCCTCTTTGCGGTCCGTCTACTACACATTCTTTCCTTTTTCATCAATGAAGGTCGTGAGCGCCTACTTTATTTTCGGCGAGTGTGGAAGAAAAAAATAAGTGTCTCGTCTGGCCTTGACAAGTGAAACATCACCGAAGTGAGATCTTATCAATATTATGTAGTTGCAAGCACTGTACTCCATCGCCGCCGACCCTGCCCTTCGATGCTGTAGGCGTACTGATCTTCCCCCCAAAAAACAAAACCCTGGGCCACAAAATTTCATCAATATATGCAGATTTAACTCTGGCGTGATCGGGATTATCGACGATGGACTCGGGCAACGATTGGAAAAAGGGAATTTAGCTAGACAGTGAAATTCCCTTCATTGGCAAGGTCGCAATACAGATGTCACTGTCGATCATCCATCAAAGCGGACACCTGAGAACAACTTCCAAGGCTAGGAAGCAGACTCTTGCATTGCATTGACGGGACTCCCTTTGGGTTGAATCCCGAATGAGTTGAGTCCCAGCTCCGCTGCCAAGATCTCTGCTAAACAGAAGCGGTGTTAATAAGGGGCCACCAGATGTCTCTGTAATGTGTAATTCCTCCCCCTCATACACCCCCCCCCCCCCTAGCCTCGTATCTGCTCACTGGTCGCAGAGGAAAGAAGAAACTCATTTTCTGACCAGCACCTTGCGTGGTCTGTAGTTTATATACATCACGAAAAGTAATATGAGTATGAGCATTGAGATACGGGTGACTTGACCAACTCAGACGTATGTTAAATTCAAAGTATTTACCATGAAATCTATCTCCGCGAAACATAACGGGCTTTGGAAGCAACAGATCAGAATCAAGGACAAGCGGACATGAGGCAACCTTCACATGAGGCCTTGATACCGATGAAACCAGATTCTTTTTTCATTTTTAGTTTCAGTGGATTCGCTCCTCTATGGAAGTAAGTCTTAAACTAAGTATTTGGAGCTAGGATCTCGAGCAGGTTTTGCCTGGATCAAGAAAGATCATTGTCAACTTCAAACAAGTAAACGATTAGAAATGTCGCCCTTCGTTTCCGCTCCGCATCTGGTACATTTCTGAGCCATTTATAGCCTTCAGCATCTCGACTGGAATCACATGAATATATGTAGCAGGAAACTTCCTCCGTTGAATTATCAATGAATTTTATTATAATGACATGCAACAGCAGACAGCACCATCGTGGATAACGAAGCGCCAGATAAGCTCAAAACTGTAGTTCGAAAGCCATTCCTGCCGTAAGGGTCACCCAGTACAAAGGTATTCGGGGCAGGATCCCTCCGGTTTTCTCGAAAGGCTGAGATTTTCCGACTCGAGAGGTTCCAGGCGACGAGGGTCGTAAACACGGACTGGATCGTGTCTCGCGTTGTCAGATACGTGAGCGGCATTCCCTTCATTTTCCCTCCTCCCCTCCCCCATCACTATGCTTCTAAACGCAGATTGCGTCATTACTATTCATGAACGGCGAGGTGTTATTCGCGCTGGTGATTTTCGGCGTGTGTGTGAGGAGAATATCGAAGCCATCTCTCACTCCTCTCCGCGTTATGGGGTTCTCCCCCTCGGCGGAAATTGAATCCCCTCAACATCGTATAAATTTTTTTCCCTGGAAAACAGATTTTCCTGATCCCTTGATCGGCTCCACCCTCTCTTGGCAGGCCGTTGCCATGGCAGCTAATATTCTTTCCTGAACTTGGATAACCTGATGCGTATAATTGAGCTTTCGCGATTCGTTTCCGCCTGGGATAGAGGCACGAGTGATGGCGAAACATCTCGCACCTCCTCTGCTGTCTACTCGAGACGGGCTTTTTCCATCGTTGGGATTAGCGAGATGTGCTTCATGGCTGGTACTAGATACGCTTGTAAGGCCTCCGTGAAAGCTGTGCACATACTGGGAGACAGGTGAGATTTTTCACCATCACAGACACCTCTCACAGTTTTCTTGGCCTCCATCCAATATCAGCGAATCGGCTTTAAGAAGAAAAGACTTGGATGAACGCTGTCGAATCGTCTCCGCCCGTCGCACCCGAGCGTATTAAAAGTTTTTTATATTCTTTTTAGACCGCATGGGGAGACCCTAAAGAGAGAGAGGCTCTTCTCCCCTTACGTATTTTTTTTTTTATATTGCCGGTACTTCTTTTCTCTGGAGGGGTGCCGGTAAAAAAGCAAGAGAGAAGAAAGGGTGAAATTTTTTTTCCCTGTTTCTTTTCTTCATAAAGTGCTCTTGGCCTTGATCTTCATGCAGTGCTCCTCACCCCTAGGGCCGTGTTTTTGCGTTCCTTTTTTTTTTTCCTCTCTCCCTTTCCTTTCTCCCCCTCTCTACCCCCTTCCTACCCTATGGGGTACCAGTACGGAATGCTTTTTATATTCTCCCCTTCCACAGTGCAAACTGCCTAAGCCACATGATTTTTTTTATAGGAGACCTTGAATTTCTTCTTTTGCCCCTCGTGTGCGTTTCCTTCATCTCTCCCTCCCTCATGCACTTTTTTGTTTTGTTTTGCCTAATACCTCTTTTTTTATTATTCTCCTGGAGTATTTGATGGGTTATGAAGGACGCAGGTAGGGCGGCGGGGAGAACCCTTTATGGTGGAAAAAAAAAATGAGAACGCGTCTTGACTGAGAATTGGCTATCCAAGCAAAGCAACCCTTTCCCTCACTTTTTTTTTAGGAGGAAAACGAGTCTCCAAGGATCCCTTCTGAATTTCTTGAAAGCATGGCTCCATTTGCTGCTTCGAGATTCATCCATCTGTGAAGAAAGAATGCTTCCTTCCCGTCGGTCTGAGAAAGGGTTCTAGACGTAATCAACATGGCATACCGTTTTTTTCTTGTTCATGTTTGGGCGTCGAAGTTTCCTCGATTCCTGTCCTTGAAAGCGAGTATAAGCTAAGTTGATGCGAAGGGGGGGTGAGCAACCGGTTGAACGGGTCTAGCCTCAAAGGAGCATGGGCAAAACATGATATCAAGTGTCTGTAGTCTCCCATGCCCGGGATGCGTGATAAATACGTGTCTCTCGCAGATGAGATGGATCTGGATTGGGGGTTTCAAGACTGATTTCTTCCTACTTCGTCTCACCTGACATCGATCTAGGATCCCTTACTCATCCAATATTAACTCTTGCGCCTCCTCCTTCCATATCTCTCCTTTCCAGCCCCTCTTTACATCCTTCTCAAATTGACTCGTATCGTTATATCTTCTCCTTCGCGAACGGTTTCCGGGAAGGAATGTCCGTCTTTGAAGCGACAGGATGAACGATTCCTTTTCATTCTGTAATGCATGACTCGTAAGTCGTGCATTTTAGAGGAGGAAATCGTTCAGTGGGCATTCGGTCGTTGACTCGAACTAGGATCCGGGAGTTCGTTATAGGAATCCAGACGAGACGTGGGGACTCCTAATAATAACTATGGATGGAAGAGAACGAGAGAAAGAGGGGAGAGTGTGAGTGTAAGTGTGCGGAGGATCAGCTGAGAGAAGAAACCACGTGAGTTGGAGTCTACAGGGGAATTATTTGGCAAAGGGCCAGCCGCATTGATCTCACGTCTTTCCTTCCCTTCCCTCTTCCTTCACTTTTCTCTCCGCTCCTTGCGCCTTTCTTCGGATCTTCCCCGTCTTTATCATCTTTCCTCAACCCACGTCATTCCCTTGTCAGTATCATCTCATGCCTTGTTTTTTTCTTTGTCTTATTGGTGCCTCTCTTGTTCCTATTAAGTTGATCGTATCGCCCGGCTGCTGGGTATCGTCTCTCATTTATAGTTTAGCCCTGAGGAAAGGCCCAAATTAAAATGTGAAACAGCAAGCAAGAGATCGGTTCGATGTCACACGATCGAAAAATTGCTTCCAATTGGCGGCGCCTAGAGCGGACGAGCCGATCGACTAGAAAATAGTAATAGGGGTGGGATTGGGGCTCCATTTCTGCGAAATGTCCTTGAATGGATAGGAGAGAGGGGAAGCGAGACGTGGGGCGCATGACGAGTCCTAGCTAGGCTAGGCCAGGGGAGCCAGACCGAGTCTTGGGTCTAGCCCTGTAGCCTGAGCCTGTATTGACCCAGTCTGTTTCATCCCCCGTCCATGCTTGTCGGCTTTCATCTTTCCTCCGCTATTGAAAACCTGTTTAGTGGGAAGTTCGTTGGGTGTTCGTGTGTGAGTGAGGAGAATCCACGAAGGTCGAGGGACCATCAGGCTTCAGCGTGGCCCTTCTTTTTATGCATTCGCTTTCCCTTATCAGTCCAGTGTCTAGCCTTGACGTCTGTGGAATCTCGTCCTCTTTCCGGGATACTATGCTGATGGGGATGTGGAAAAAAAAAAAGAACTCGAGTCGGGTGAAGGTCGGTTGCATGGATACAGTGCCAAAATTGCCAAGAGAGCAGAAACGAGCGAGGAGTCTCTTGGAAGCGAAAACGAGAAGTGGGAGAGAGAGAACGAACCACGCTTTTCCTCTTTGGCGTTATTTCCAAGCGGACTCGCTCCTCTCATTCTTTTCTTGTCTCTCCTTCCAACTCCCTCGTCCCCCGTGCCCCCACTGTACACGCAGTATAGACGTGTAGCGCTAGAAAGGAGTTTCTTACTCTATGGGTCGATTTGCCTGGCATTCGAAGGCGAAGAATGTGATTTCTCTCTCTCTCTCCCTCACTTCAGGTGTCCATGATGTCAGATTCGAATGGAGCCGGTGGTGCTGAGATAAAAAAGGAGGAGGTTCTGAAATGGGACCATGCATCACCGGCCAACAGTATGTATTCCCCTTCCACCACGGCCATCCCCGAGGTAAGAAGGAATCTGAAAATACTACGTATGCGCTGAAGTACCGGATGTTTGCGTGTCGTTGAACCTAGGGGGGAAAATACTTCCCGCCGAGATGATACGATGAGATGATGATGGTGATTTGTTTGATGATGCAGATGGAATACAAGTGCGAGCCGTCGCCTTCACCCCAGTCTCTGCTCTACGGATCCCCCATTTCCCCGGGCAGCCCCGACAGACATTTCTGCTCATCCACCACCCAGCCCCTCGGTGACAATCCCTATTCGATTGTGAGGGAAATTCTCCTCGGACCGCAAATCCCTATTTCCATGACAACCGAAGTTCATCAGTTTCTTTTCTTCCGGCAGGACGGATTGAATAAAGAAGACGAGGCACCGAAACGCCTCTGTCTCGTGTGCGGAGACATCGCCTCGGGTTTCCACTATGGAGTCGCCTCCTGTGAGGCATGCAAAGCCTTCTTCAAACGAACCATTCAGGGTATGACGTACGAACAAATAAATAGTGACTGGAGAGAGAAAGAGAAGGGAAAGAGCATATTTTTGGTTCTCTCATTCCTCCAGGAAACATCGAGTACACGTGTCCGGCGTCCAATGACTGTGAGATAAACAAACGGCGACGAAAGGCGTGCCAGGCTTGCCGGTTCCAAAAGTGTCTTCGAATGGGAATGCTGAAGGAAGGCGTTCGATTAGATCGGGTTCGGGGTGGAAGGCAAAAATATCGACGCAATAACGAAGTCCCCTTCCCCATCACGGCGCTTCTTGCTCGCAGACCTTCTCTCGAAGGTAATTGGGTCCGACTGCTTTTTTTTTTCTATTTCTTCATGCTCATCTCATCGTCCCCCTCGCCTCGGAATCTGGTTGAAATCGAGGATGACTCGAATGATTGTTAAGTTCCGAGTCACCAGCCCCTCTCGATTTCATGCAATTGGGGAGTCTTATGAAACTTCTAGCATGAGTAAGCCTGTCGCAAGTGGAACGCAGAGCTTAAGAAACATCGGAATGAGGTCAAAAATGTATTTCATACTCATCACGGTATTGCAAACAAATGTTTCCCTTTGAAGCAATCGTATGGATTAGAGTTTTTCATGGCATAGCAGTGACCTTCCTGGTTCTGAAAATGTATTCAAAGATGCAGAGATGAAGGAATTAGGCACGATCTAATGCAGTTTGATTGATGCTTCGTCTCGTGAGATTTTATGTGTGGTTGTGGATGTGCAGGGAATAAGATGCTCGGGTGTCTGCAATCGTGCGAACCGGAGCCCCTTCTGGCCCTCACTGACCCGTCCACGTTGGACTCGGACTACGGGCTTGTGTCCACGCTTTCCGATCTGGTTGACAAAGAACTCGTCCTTACCATCTCGTGGGCCAAACAAATCCCCGGTGAGTGCCAAGACCGTCTTAACAAGGGGACTTGAGGACCTCGGAAGTTTATTACTATACTCGCATGGTCAAGAGAGCAGCGAAATATTGTTCCTTACCCTGTACAGGATCATCAGCATTGTTCAATGGATAGTTTCCTTCTGACTTTGGAGACTACGAAGATGACCTAAATTTTCTTCTTATACCTATATGGTGTATGCTCATTTTATTACGATACTTGAGTACGAATCTCTTTCTATGAATGACAAAATTAAGCCTTTTTTTTGCATTGGTTTTTCTATCCTAAAGATGCTACTAACTCAAACTAGATGCCTTTTATGGAAACAAAATAACCTTATCTATCGAACAAAGCCATGATCTTGACCTGAGAGATTTCAATGTCGCCATTGTCCATCGAGAAGGCGAAAAAATCACGGCTAATTTACCAGCAGGTATGGAACAAACGATGCCTGTTGAACCCATGTTGGACGTAGTCGTTCTTGTCCTAGTGGGGGGGTCGTATTTAAAAAAAATAACTTTCCAGACTCTCACCCACGAGTGTGTTCTGTAAGACTTGGGGGAAAAAAATAAAAATAAATTGTTGGCCAGTGGCCATGGATTTTATCTCGCCGTGTACCTTGCTCAGGTGCTTCAATCCTGTCGCGGGAACTGTCCCGAAGAAAAGTTGTCCACCGAGAGTTGATTCTCCAGAAACAAGTTTTTGCCAGAGATAATAAAAAGCAAAAATCAAAAGGGGTTTGACGTGATTGTTGTCTTGCCTTGTAGGGTTCAGTGACTTGCCCTTGAATGACCAGATGCACCTTCTCCAATGTGGCTGGGCAGAAGTGCTCGGCGTGGCCACTGCCTTTCGATCTCTTCCTACCTCTGGTCAAGCCCTCGTCTTCGCCTCCGACTTTCACATCACCGAGAAACAGGCCAGACTCTGCGGAGCTCAGGACCTCTATTTCCAGGTAGACTCCGCTTCCGTCGGCTTCGACATTCATCGTGGACGTGCCTAAGACTTTTGTCTCTCTCTCGGGTGGCAGTGCATGAACGTGGTGAGCAGGTTCCAGGGCGTGGGAATTTCCCGTGAAGAGTACCTGTTGTTGAAAGCCCTCGTTTTGGCCAATGCAGAGGTGGGATCGGTCGAGGACTCGCTACCTCTGACGCGTCTCAGGGAAAACATCTCTGCCTCCCTCTCCGATTGCATCATTGCCCTCAGGTAGGCCTTGATGGAATACTCCCATGAGCGGTACGAGCCGTTAGGTTTACTGTAGAGAAAGAGTTTTCATCTGGTATTCAAAATCTGGTGGTCAAAATTCGTTTGTCGATGAAATGTTGTACTGGTGGATAACGAGAGAAAACTTTCAAGGCTTTGCTAGAAACCTTATATGCCTCCGATCGATTGGTATATTAATCCTGTTGGTTTTTGCCGTTTGCAGGCCAGAGGATGCGATGCATCACCTGGGGAAGTTGTTGATGAGCCTGCCGGTGATTCGTCAGGTCGACGATGCCATGCGGCGTTTCTGGGGCGCCGTCCGCAGAAGTGGTCGCATCCCCATGAACAAACTCTTTGTCGAAATGCTCGAACCTGGGGTCCGGTAACAATAGCATTAACACCCCCCTCACGCTCGTCTTTTCCCCCCTTCCCCCCATTCTTGAATCCACTTCTCTCATCAGAGCTCAGAGCTTTTGCACAATCATTGAGTGAATTTGGCCAGTGAGCTTGAAACAAGGGCTACATTCAAGTCCTGTGCATGATCTCCATTGACACTCTGGAATGCACCTTTTTAGCTCCCTGCCACAACATGTGTTCAGCCTAGTTGGTTGTGTGATACGACCCTTCTTCCATCATTCTGGACTGTTCACCCCTGCGCCTGCACTCCTCCTGGACTTTTGTGAATTTATTATTATTTTGCATCGTCGATCCAATTCTTGTTGTTGGGGAAGGGGTTGTTGTTGGTCCGAGAGGTCCATCGCATACAACGAGTGGGTCTTTTATTTTTTCTTTTGCCATTTTGCAGCTGTACAGTGAAATGCATGCCACTTCACAAGATCACGCTCTCTTCTGACAGATGGCAGACATGTACAAAGCCCTCTGAAGAGTACAAAAAGAACTTATGATTAGGGCCCTCGATCTAAAGTGTTTTTCCTATCACATCTCTGATTCCCCCCATGGTCGCGGTCATATCTTTTTTTTATTACTATTAATTAGATATTATGTAAATATGTTTGCTTATCCCACCTACGTACAGATGAGATTTTTGCAAACATTGTGATAGGGTCCTAGGTGTCACACAGTGGTGTAGGAGTCAAGAAAAGCTCCATTTGCAAGGCCTACAATGATAATTAACCTGTAGATATGAATATGTCTCTCTCAGTCGTCCAGTAGATGTGATAGTGAGACTGTTGCTGTTAATTGTCTCTCCCTTGTTCTCTCATGCCAGCACTGATCCCAACATGGTGCTCACATGAATTCCCATTCCTGTTAGGAACAAAAAAAAAAACAAGCAAGTGTCATGTGATATATACACTAGTAGTATGGTAGTGGTAAAAAAAAAAGAGAAAACCGGTCGTGGTCCCAGTGTGTTGTTCATACCTGAAGCTTTCGGTGGGGTGCCAGGTAGAAGGAATTCATTTCTCTTTTCAGGAATGTCTCTCCCACTGCCATTTTCTTGTGAATGAAACCTGTAAGTTCTTGCCATTCTATTAGTTGTTGCTGTTAAGTGGTTTCACACGAACCTCTATTTGCAATGTATTGTGCCATTCCCCCCATGATTTGATTATGGCGATATTAATGCAGTAAGGAGAGGATTTGCTGAAAGCATGGAAAAAGGATGTGCTCTTCTGGATTGGCTGTGATTGATGAAGGGAGGCTTTTCCAGGTCTTCCTCTGACAAGCAATGGAATCAAAATTGAAAATGTGGTAGCCTGGATCCTGTAGTTTCATTAAGACTTCAAGAGATTTTCATGAGGGAATTGATTATATTTATCTTGCCTTTGATCAATGTGAGATCTCAACCCTTGAAACCAAGATAGAGCAGTGGCTCGAAAGTAAGGAACGGTAAGACGATGCATAATTATGAAAGAATTCGATTATGTGTTGAGTGTGATGATGGTATATGATGGATATAGTTGGTATGAAGTTCACATATTTTGTTGTGAAGACACGACATGGTTACTGGCAATCAAAATGGAGGCGTGATCCACTTTAAGGCCGGATCGACCCGAGGGCTAAATTTTTGTCAGGTCCTGATTCTCGTGAGGGAAGAAAGAGCTGGATAAAAAAGCAAAAATGTGAGGAATTTTTTGGTTGTCCCATTCATATCTGTGCCAAGACCCATATGCCTGCCTGTGCACGATTCTCATTGAGTGTCATATCACTGGTGATAGTGATGAAATAATTATTCATTCTCTCTCTCTACCTCCTCTTATTGTTTGGTCATCCTTGCAGCAATATGGAGGGGAGGAGATGAAGAAAAAAAAAAGAATTAAAGAGAAAACATTGTATGATATAGGAGTAGGGTAAGAAAGGACCTCTGCTCTCTTCCCTACCTGTGGCCATGGAATTAAGAGATTTTTGTTGACTCGTCGAGAAAGCATCTATGTTTTCAATAAACTCCATGTTATAGACCCTGCATCTCCACTTTGTTTCATTCCTCAACTGTGGTGTGAGCGTTCTCAAGAGAACTGATTACAGACTAATGGCGAATCCATCGATCTGCAATCGCAGATATCTCTGGCAAGTATACTGCTTTGGGTGCGTTTGGCAAGTCAATCTCTCCAGGTTAGGGATGTAAAATTACTGGTAATGAAGGGGGCATTACCAGGAATATACAGGGAATTACCGTTAAATTCCCTTTGCCTTACTCTTGCTCTTACAGGCCAACGAATGCTGAAATTCTTTTTTGTTCTTGACCTCATGTACAAACATTATTCCTGCTATGTAAAACTTATCTAAAAAAAAGTCTTACATGTGAGTTCTGAGGAGGATTAGTTGCTAGAAAGATATGGTTGGAAAAAACAATCAGCTGTCTTTCATTTCCGGAATTCTGACCACTAATGAGAGACATTTTTGACGCAGAATTTGCAGAGAAAAGGATGATCCAGAAAAAGGATGTAGATGGTCAAAATCTGTTCTAGAAACGCGTGAATCTTAGCTCTTTCATTCTACGGATCGTGCAAGCCTAATTCTGCAATGTTTTGAAGCGTATCTGTATCCCTTGCCTAGGGACTTCTATTTTCAGGCAACGTACATCTTGTGCTCCTCCCACCCCCTGGCCTTCTCCGTGCACACCATACACATTACTCCAACCATTCTTGATTCGTGGGATAGCGGAAACACAGATCCTCACGTGGGAGTCCCGCTTCCATTCCGATTCTGTCCCTCCCTCGGGGGGGAGGGACAGAATCGGAGTCCATCCCTGAATCAATCGTTGACACGTCTAAAACTTTGGACCATGAGACACTCCGCCCCGTGGGAAGCCTGCTTCTGTAACTTTTCGCTCATAGGCCGTAGGCCGATAATAATAAAAAATGACAAGAGAGATGATGAAGAGAGAATCCAAACACAGGGAAAGAAGTTTGCGATAGGTTTCCGTGCTTAGAGGGAAACCTTAAAAATTCAGACTCTCGCTTCCGCCGCACCAAAATACCCTCTCTCAGAATTAAAAGAGTTTCTTATTTTGCTAATCCCGAGCGATGGGTTCGGATCCCGTCCCTTCCTAACGAGGGAAGTGCGTCTTTCAATTCTCTTCCTTGGGGACGTCCGTGGCTTCGCCGAACGATAAATTCAGAACGAGAGTGAGCTGGTGAGCAAAACTCGTAATTTCACCCCCGATGTTTAGACTGGGAGAACTTCAAGTCTTTAAACCCGCTCATTTGAAAACTGCATTAGCTTACTTATGAACATGCTTCAGTTTAAATATAGATTTAGCGATCGGTCGGGCTTGGCACACGTTCGAGGCACCTCGTTGTGGCACCTCATTGTGGCACCTCAACTTTTTTCTGGCTTTTGATGGACCTCCCCCCTCCCCCCATCCCCCTTCCCCCATCTCCCTCCCCCCCCTTTTCATGGTTTCAGAATTCTTTTCAATGCGTTTGAAAGGAACAAGTCTGTCAGTTGGTGTTCTCTTCTTCCTGACGTGATTATTTTTGGACTCGTTACTTCTCTCCTCATCCTATTCCCAGCATTTTACAGCTCGCGTCCCCCGCCTTCGCTGAAGCAAACACCTCGACATGCTAAATATATTTAAAAACAAGTTAAATACTCTGCGAAGTGAAGTCATCGACTGGCAGAAATCGTGTAAAAAAAAAACGCGATGGTTTTCGACAGGCCGATCCTAATTCCAAGCGGAATCCAACGCAGCACGAATTTCGGTGCGATACAGTTGAACCATTTCAGTTGAACCATTTCAGTTGAACCATTTCATTTTCATTTGTGAGTCGCGTTCGTTGGTTCCGGCTCGCAATTCCTCTCCTAGAAACTAATTAAATCAGAAAATGACTCTTTTCATGCTTTAAAGAAAGCTGAAAAGCGGAAAAGTAAGATATTCTTCACCGGTAATTTAACGGTAACATTACCGGTAGCCAGGAGCAAAATCGTTCTCGGTAACGCCGGTAACGTTACGGTAACATTACCGGCACTCACAACCCTACTCCGTGCACGTTATCACGACGGAATACAGATGCAAATCGCGTCCGGGAAACCGCATGATCTGTTCCGAGTATTCTGCGATGCGTCGCGGCGTGTTGCGAGCATCATTGTTGACGCGCAATGGTAATTATCTTCACTTACATATATGTACATTTATGCATACTGGGGACTGGAGAGAATGTCATTTGTTTTCCCCCTCTTGGAAGATGAAAGGGTCTGAAAGGTCTTCCCGTCGGGATGACGTTCGAAACTAAAGTCGGACGAAAAGTTTATTCCACCTCTGAAGCGGCATGTCCCCCCACGTTACCACACGATCTCGTAAAAGAGTCCGAAGCAAATATATAGATGTGGCCAGAAGCCGGATACGGTTACGCGGTTACGTGCTCGCCGTTTTTTTTTAACCTGACCGGCCGTTTCGTAACATGGTGTTCCGGACCCGAACGTGAAAACAGCTAAGGTGACTGGCATCGTGCTCGTGCAGCTATCTATATAGCTATTTATATAGCTATCTATCGGTACGACCTACCGCAGTTGAACGACCGCGAGATCTCGGGCGGCCTTCCGCGACCGATCGGACCCGATGGAGTCGCATTCGAACACGTGGTGGAGTTTCCAAAATTTCCTTGCAACTGTGCTCCGAGGTGCTTCGGGGTGCTCTGAGGTGCTCCAAGGTGCTCCGATGCATCGGTTGTGAGAGTAAAGCGATTTCAACGCCTGCAGAATACTCTTGATCGACCCTGTATATTAGATTTACGGTACAGTAACACAGTAAATTTGAGGGACCTTGAGATATACGACCGGGCTCGAATGGGTTTAATATCCTATCCAAAATGTTTTCCGCCAACTTGATATATTGCCGGTTAATTGACCATTTAAAAAAAAAAGAGCAGCGGGAGGGCGGGACCCTTCATGGCCCCGTCGAGAGACTCTTGCGAGAATCCTCATTTATTGTGTCCGGAGTCGAAGGAGACGAAATCAAAATTTCAACGATGTCAAATTTGTCATTGCGGCACGGAAGTCCGAGTTTTCTCAGGAAAAATATAGCCGTTTCTTTCCAGTTTCCGAAAAAAAAAGTTTGATTCCCTGAAAATGTATTCGTTTCCATCTTCAGCCGCAAACAGTCCCGCAATCATCTCGGGTCCGAGAGAAAACAAAAGGTCGGCGCCTTTAAAGCGGGCTGAAAACGTTCTCGATCGATCGGAATCTCTCGGACTCATCCTTTAAGGCGAGTTAAGGCGAATCGCGCCAAACGGCCTTAAAAGGCCAAAGCGATTTAAACAGTACAGTAAACAATAAACATGTTCGACGCGGAATTCCTCCGATTGGAGCGACTGAAACGCGATGGCGGAGGGTTTCGTCTCTGTTTTAAGTCAGCTTTTTTGTCGAGGTCAAACTCAAAACTCGGAAGATTTGGTGGGAGAACGTATCGAAATCGGCCTTGTCGTCGACGATTGAGCATTACGAATCACCACGTATTTGAGCACTTCATACCTAATGACCTCTGGACTTCCGGGAATCGATTGACGTCTCGCTCCATTCAGTATTTCTCGCAGCCTGATCGATGTTTACATGGAGCAAGTGCTCTTCGGCATGAATGTGGGCGTGTGAAAGACCATTTCCAAGGTTTTCGGTCGGGTCAGACCCTCGTCTGACGTCCGTCGTGATGGAAGTGACAACTATATCCTTATTCGCAGGAATTTATTCGTGACGAAATATTCTCGATCACAAAATTCACGTTTTTTTCACAGCTTCTATTTTATCATCTGGTCTACATATAGGCTCACCCTTCGATGTTAGAGCATGCGAGTATGAACACTAGTAACTATCGATAACATTAGTTGCGGCCCTGTAAGACGAGAACAGTCGAAAACGAGAGGAATAAATGATTCATACTGACTCGGTCCCGTTCTGAACGCTGCATTCCCCCGAAGCAACGCTCACCCCGAGCCAAAAGTGTTTGTCCGAGCAGGAAATCGAAATCCCCGACCCTCTCTCGACGAGGAGGCTGAGAGGACTGAAGCGTCCCCAACTCCCATTGGCTTTCATTCGAGCCTTCAGAACTGCATAGGCGTGACTCGACCGGGGAAGCATGGAGGAATGGAGGCAGCTTGGAGGTCGCCTCCATTCTCCGACGTTCTCGAGCGGACGGAGTTGGAATGGACGAAGAAAGGGACCAGCGAGTTACCATATCATTTAGCCGAGAGGCAACGGCCTATTTGGACGACCGCCCGGCTGCAAACAAACAGCAGGCCTATTCCTCTCGGATCACGGGAAGATTGACGTCTCCACCGACACCCTCTACGTCATCACATCATCACACGTCTCACAAAACAGTCGCAATTTCGGGAGAAACATCCTGCGAACACTGCAGTCGGCTCTCTCGCACGAATGTGCTGCGAATAGTCATTAGGCGACTCTTGGAAACGGAGTTCGGAAGCTCCTGAAAAACGTCAGAGGCTCTCAATCACTCTTTTGAGAATCCAGACTCAGTTCCAGAAATTCCTGAAGAAATATTCCTGTCCGTTAACGTCTTGTCCCACTCCGACGCTCAGCCGGCTCCAAGCACGATGTGGATGCCAAAATCTCCATCTAGCGGATGCGAAAGCATGCAAGAGTTGAGTCCGTTCCTCGGAAGATGTCAGCACCGCCTTCTCGCCCGCCTTCTGTCTCCCTCTCCAGCTAATTTGGGAAAATCGATTACATCCAGGTGATTAATTAGTTCTTATTGCCGCCATAGAAGCACGTTGAAGATGACAGATGTAAAAAAACAACTTCTTCGATCAATCTAAAAAGAAAATGCGAAAAGAAGCGAATGAGTCCCAGAAAAGAGACTTGACGGTTTCCCGCCAATGGAGAGGCAGAAGGCTTTTCCTTCTCAAATTCCGAGAAGTTGAGGGGCGTCGTCATGCGATACTCCGCATGACAGAAAGGACCACTATGTTTGATGGGAAGTCTCTGGAGCTCCCCGAACCTCGACACTGCGTTTCTTCGTCTTTGAACGAGAGGAGGTGAGAGGAAGTGAGAGGAGGGGAGAGGAGGGGAGAGGAAGGGAGAGGAGGGGAGAGGAAGGGAGAGGAAGGGAGAGACATCCTCGACGTCCAAGAGATATTGCTAGGCTCAGATCCCTTTACCGTTCATAAAATTCTCATTTCGTCGCCTTCTATGAAGTTCCGATATTGACCCTTGCCGTGAAATAGGCAAGCAGAAAATTAATGAGGAAATATCGTTATTTGCGGGGGTGTGGAGAAGGAAAGAAAGGAGGAAAGTCGGGGGGGGGGGGGGGGGGGGGGNGCATGTCTATTGAACTGAAAATAGACATTCTGCAAGAAGTCGAGAAATGAAAACTGAAGAAGGGGGGGGGAAGTAGCCTATAACTTTTCTTATAGTAATAATTATATTAATAATAATAACGTTTCTTCTTGGTTGAATAGAGTCAAATAATTCCGCGCCCATTCTGTCGTAACACGCATTACCGATCATGTACCTATTGCAACACACATGAAACATTCTCTTATGTCATCCACCATTTTCAATATATACTAGCGGTCTGCGGCCGCTACGCTGGCCGTCTAATGGACCAAATTTCAAAATAAAAACAAAGATATGTAGCAGTTCAGAAGCAGAACATTAAAATCAAAGATCTATGGCCTGGAATGGCATAGCCTTGTAGGCCTTGTGTGTCAGGCTGCGGACGAGTGACACCCATTCACCACCGCTTACAGCCTTTATCAATTTGTATGGCCTAGCCTAGTGCTCAGAATGGCAGAGCCTCGTAGGCCCTGGCGCGTCAAGCCGTGGATGCCCTGGCCGATGGGCTAAAAATGGCTTAGCATCGTAGGCTTCGCATGTTAGAAGTGACAGCTACCGCAACTTTCGGCCCCTGTCAATTAAAGTGTTAGATAGATATGCATGCGATGGACATTTTCGCGATAATTATCGAGCGAGTGCGTCCTCGAGTGTCTTTGAGCGTGTTCTTGAGTGTGTTCTTGAATGTATCCTTAAGTGCGTCGCCACGATGGAGTCAGATCGCCCGCTGTTCGAGTTTTCACGTCGACGTCTCCGTTTGAGCTCGGTTGCCCGCGTCATTCCGTTTGGCTCGGGGGGGACGAGGAGACGGAAAGCGGGGATCGGGGAGGGGGGGAGGGGGCGGGGATCGGGGGAGGGGGCGGGGATCGGGGGAGGGGCGGGGATGGGGGGGGGGGCGGGGATCGGGTGCGTCCCATCCCCATCTCGACGCGAGAGAGATTGTTGGATCCGCGAGAATCGCGAAGCTCGCCGAGACTGCTACTTCTGACAGTCTAGAATGCGGGGCCGCGTCGTTTCCTCCCGCTGAAGATAAAAAAAAAGAAAAAAAAAAAAGAGCTCTCTCCGTCAGCACTCGACGCGACCGCGTCATCAAATGACGCCATTCCCGGCCGAGCAACTGCCAGCAAACGACGAGAGCGCCGAAAACAGGCCAAAATTCCGATTCCCCAATTAATCCAAGTTCAGAAACGGCCGCAAACGAGCGAGTGAACACCTGAGAATGCTCGCAAGAGGTAGTACAGAAACGCATGCGTCTTTCTAAAGGACTTCAATTTCTGCCCATAAAATATGCAGCGCTCTCCGCTGAATGCCTCGGTTTGGCGCTTTTCATTCATCTCTACTTTCTCTTTCTTTTGCTCTTTTTCGTCGATCCTCACGAGACCGATCCGGCGAGAAGCACCGTGCTAAACGGCGCAATATCCCATTCCAACGTTCGGTTCGGCAAAGTACTACGTAAGACACCGTTTACGTAGTACTGGTACTACGTAAACGGCGTCTTTTGGAAACGGGAACGTGATTTTCGGACGCCAAGCGCTTTTGACCTGGCTTCAAAGCGAGCATAAAACGGACCTCGAGGACATTTAACGATCTAATTACGTTATGCAACTTCGCGACTCGCTTGCAGAGTTTCGACCGAGCAACAGAAGCGTTCGAGTCGAAACACCCGCGAAATTCCCCGATAAATTTAAAGGTCTCCTCGGCCGCGTGAGATCCAAGCAGCTTTCGCCGCTCTCAACGATTACACGGCAGAACAGATGACGTCAGTCGCCTTGTAACTCGTGGGAAAACATCATCGCCGTGTCCGCATTATTAGACGGTGCAAACGGTGATTTATAGACCCAACGGCCAATCGCGTTTCACTGTCCATCGGTTAGGCTAGGCAAGGGGTCTGACTACTTTTTGCTTTCTGGAATGCATCCTGGAACGTTAAAACTCGTGAAGAATCTGAGTGATGGTTTTTTTGCACCTTCGTGACGTCTCATTCTCTCTCACCGACTTCCTCCATCCATCTACTCGCTGTTAGGTTTGAAAGATGTTCTTTCGGTTACGCCAATGCCTTGGCACGTCTCACGCCGACAGGAAAGAAGTCTCGACTCTTTTTTTTGCATACATCAGTTCCCCGATGGCCGAAGGAAGCCACGACGGCGTCACCTTTTCACTGCACGATGGAACCCGTCGAAGATCGACGAGAGAGATAACCCGAGACTCATGAGAAAAAGCGCAGGTGAACGCGGCCGCGCCACGAAGGGACCAGAAAGTGGGGTGTAAAGCAAACATCCTCAGCCGGTCCATTAATCCATACACAAGCCAGAGCCCCCACTCATTCCGTCATTTTTGTGCGGCCGATAATTTATTCATCCGTTCATTCATACCGTCATTCACTCTTGCACTTCCCGGGTCTATTCCTTTCCGAGATCGTCCGGCGTTCCTCTCGCGAGTCGAAGGGAACCCAAAGGGAACCGAGGGGGGAACACGTGTAATTCTGTTATGAGATTCGAGACCTGGATGGATGATATGGGTCATAGTTCTTGACTTAATCGCATGAGACAGCCGGCTGCCGGTGAGCCGAAGTTGTAACCGTGGAGACTGGGCCAGAATCCCAATTGCCCGCCTGTGTTTTTTTTTTTCTTTTCCCTGGCTTCCTTTCTTCTCCCCTCCCGATCTTTCTTCTTCGAACATATGTCCTCGTAGAGGAAAAAGAGTGCACGGAAAAAGGAGAGGAAGAGATCGACCAAACGAGGATTAGAAAGGGCGGCGGCTTAATGACGAATGGCACGTGATATCAGGCCTGGTTCCGGATATTTTATTCCCTCCTTCGCACCTCCAAAGCTCCCCACGCTACGCAACTATTACATTACGGCCCTCTCGGGAGAACATGCAAGTTTGAGGCGGCGGGAAGGGAAAAGCTCAGAGATCGATGGAACTCGGATCCGGGGAGACATTCATTTTTGGAGACACGAGAAAAATCCATTCAATTCATTACGAGAAACGGAAACCCCCCCTCGCTCTTTCCTTCCTCCTTTCCTTTTTTTTTTTTTCCTTCGCCGTCTTTCCGCCATTCTTGGCAATTACCATCACTCATTGCTCACAGAGGTTTCTCTTCCTCCGTCTAATTTGTCTCCACTTGTCCCCCGCGATTCTGAGCACATTCTCTGTCGGACGACAGAGGCAAAAGAACCCGGCTCTTGTTTCTCTTCGGCTCATTGAGATTGAACACACGATCGCCAGCCTCTTCGTATATGATCGATCCTGGCCCGGTGTCAGAGAAATCGAGACGATTCCGACCCGAGGAAACCGTTCTTAAACCGACTCGGAACCGCCCCGAAAGCGGTCGGAATATTCGAGGGCGATCGCTCCCCTTCTGAGGTCATTGGTATGCATGTGGTCTCGAGTCGAGGGAAATGATCCAGAAGGGAAAAGCCAGAAGGATGGTGGCGGTGTTGCTGGTGAAAAATTCATACGGAACGGATCTTCCTCTCGTAACCATTAGTCCTGAGTTATCTGGGGAGATCCAGGAGACATCAATCAGTGTCTGGAGGCGAGGGGAATCAGATTATTCGACCACACGGGCTCCGATTGAGCATTCAATCTGAAAAGGCCGTAGCCCTTTGACACGAGAGATCTCTGGCCTTTGAGAGTGGAGAGAAATGCCGCGTTGTGTCGATATGTACAAGAGTCGTTAATCCATTGCACTCCCTTTTGTCCGACCAGGTCCATGGGAAATCAATGGAAGACCTGTGCTCTTCTGGCCCGAGGTAGAGTAAGAGATCAGGCCGAAAATGCTCGCGTGACCGCATTAAAAGACCTACGCTCCATCCTTTTCCCGACGATTCATTTTTAAAGCACATTCTTCCCTTCATGAATTATTACCTGTGTCCGGATTTGTCTTTTCCCCCTCGTTTTCACCTGCTTCATCAGTCCGATATCGATTGTCGGGGAAGAGGGGGAAGAGCAGTCCCAGCGTCTCATTTTCATATCCATGACTGCCATGCACGTAAATCTTGTGTGTAATCCTCGTTACCGGGGTCTTGATAGGTCATAAAGAGGCTCATTAATGGGGATAATGACGCCGAGAAGGGATCTCGCGTTAAACACGCGAAGAGGAGATGGGAATCGATCCGAGTCAGCAAAGATGAACTTCTCTTCGTTTGGGACAAACGAGAAGAAACCAGGGGCTAATCTGTCTTCGTGCAAATTGAAGTTCGACCGCGGGGCTCCTCCAATCGATGATCGATTTCTCTCGGCCGCTATGTATAACCAGTGTTTATTTCCCAATTCCTGGCTCTCGGTCCCACCCTGTTCCCAAATTAGGCGTCACCAGACCCCATTTTCAGAAGCCAAGCACACCTTCGTGTAATGGATTCGTCGGTGACGAACGAAGGTTGTTCCAATGATGCCGAGAGATACCTTGCATACACGTGCAGTCGATTCAGCTATGTAATCATACGACGCTCACAAAAGGGATTCATTCATCATATGTCCTGAAACGCGAGTCTAGAAGGGAGACAGGATGGCGTGACGTTTCCTTTTCCATCTTCATCTTCCCCTGGCTCTCTTCAGAGCAATGTGCAAGGTGAAGATGAGAAGAAGCCGTATGGGGGAAGTGCGATTGGGAGGGAAAAAAAAATTAGTGAGGAGAAGGGAGCCTATTGCTCACCCTACTTTTGATCAAGATGGGCTTCTTCGTTAGGCGGATTTGCATTTGAAAGCAGGCTCACTTCCCTCTTCATTAACGCTCAACGATAAAACCTTACCCTTCATTCGAATGCTTCAGCCTTTTCGTACGAGCTAAGAGGTTCCCTCTCCCTGATACGAATTCATGTTTTATCGAAGTTTAAATCAAACCAGCCCGAGTCGGCCTAAAACGAAATTAAGGGTGTCAAGTTCGAATGTCGTGAAGGCTCTTTTGCCTGACTAGCCTTCCTGAGTCCATTGCCCCAGAGCGTTGCTGATAGAAGGAAGGGAAAAACATCACCTGCTTATCTCAACCTGGACGATCAAATAAACCTCTTGATAAGATGAGCCACTGTATGTATACCTTAGTGATCGTCATGGATGAAAAGGCAGGTGAACGTCAAGCTCTATTTAGTTCCCATTTATTCATATATCAAAAACTATCCTCAACCAAGAATGAAGGAGCTCATTGAATGGCACCTAGTGGCCGATATGTTGTTTCACCGAGAGCCGTGTTTCACGTGTCCATTTTGGTAGGCCTTTCCCCTGGGCTTCCCCAAGGACTTCCGACTGGGACGAAGGGACTTGGCATATCCCTTGAAAAGGAAAAACCAGCCGAGGACTGGCATGAGACAGTGGCCCAGTTGCATCTGCGGCTCGGACCGGGTGCAAATGAAGAGTACTGCAAAGACTTGAAGGTAGGGGACGGCGAGGACCAGGAGCCACACGCACATAGGGATGTCCGCGAAGTGCCTCCAAAGTTCCAGCAAGGATTGACTGTCATTTTTGTTTTCCGCCGATCCGCTCTGCTGATGTGTTTTTCCGTGCTCCAGGACGAGAGATTCGTAGCCGTCCAAGATCTCGAACACGAAATAGAGGACGCAGAACGTGGCCAGAAGATAGGCAAACAGCAAGAGCCAAGCTACCCGTTGACGAAAGTTCATCACTTTCACATTTCATTTTTCTTCATTTTCGCTCTGTCCATCTGAAGATGGAAAATTTTTGGTGTTAAGTTCTGAAACCTTTGAAGCTACTTTCATTTATTAAACGCGGATGAGATCATGGGGACACAAATCCTAGAGGTAGCTAAATTAAGACAGTGTTCAGTAAAAAAAATATATATTTCAGACTGGACTTACGCGATGAGGGTCGACTACGGACTGAACTGAACGTATATTCTCTGTATTCTCGCATTTGTATGCAACATGGGTATATACTCAAGCAGTACCGCTGAATTTCGGCATTAAATGGGGTCAAATTCAATTATGTTCATTTGGTCCTCACCGTGGCATGTAAAAGCGATTGATATCTTGCGTTCTGATCAACTCCCTACTTCGGACACGCGGCAAGTTTTATGTATTAGTATGTTTAATACCCTCTCACTCAAAGACAAAATTCAATTTCTATAACAACTTAACGTTACAGAGATTAAGGTTAAATTTCGTTAAATTTGGAATTTCGTCTTGAAAATTAAGGGCCAAATTTTCTTCTCTTCGCTACTTTATCTATTTTATAAAGGACCAGTGGCATGCCCAGGAAATCCGAATGGGGGGGGGGGGTTATATAAATGGAAGAAAACGAATTTCGATGTGGAACGAATAAAAAGAAAGAAAAGAGCGAAAATTATTATTATTATTTTTGTAAAATTGGTGTATCTACATTACTGCGAGAAGATTCAGTGCGAATAGGGCTGAAATTTATTTTCGTATTCGCGCGAATTGCTTGGGCTCTCCCCTTCACTTTCGAGTCCTATTCGTCTCGTTCGCGAACTCGTGAGAGAAATTTTGGCGATTGGAAAAGTGCTCGGGGTGAGACATTTTGATTTTAGGTTTCTCGGTTCCAAGTCGCGAAAAAATTACGAATTGTTTTTTCTCTGGAGGCCTCGCGCCAGTGTTCCGAGGCGATTCGCTTCGCTCAGAGGTGACCCGGATCCGTCGTCGCGGTGACGGGAGGACGCTTCCCTGGCATCCCTTGCGTGTGGGGATGGCGATGTCGAGTTCTTTTTTCACATCTGCTTCAGCAGCAGGCGCACTTGTGTGGGCCGACGCACGTACAAGCCTTGCCAGGAAATATGAACTCGAATGTCATCTTCAATATGGTGGTGAGGCGATGGAGGTCTCCCGGCGTCTTCTTTTCCGGTCTTTCCTCGCTTTCGTGCATTCGGGTGACGGATATCACTTCCATACACTTTCTGTCGGGCAGGAGAAGGAAGCCGATGACAAGGGCGCCGAGGACAGCGTTCGTCAGAATCCTCTTTCGAATTGAATTTTTCGCTCGATCGACGTGCAAGGATCGCATAGGCTTCAAGCGCAACAACATTTTCAGCGATGTAGCCATGTAATTAGCACCGAAAATCCGATAATTAACAGATATTGATTCGAGAATACTAGTTCGACAAATAATTAGAACATGGGCAGCTCTACGTCCTCTAGTCAAAAACCAGTTGGGTAAGTTCTGTCCCTTTGAAGCTTGGGAAGAAGCCCTCTCCATGGCTCGTTCGATCCCCAACCGGTCGAACTTCCGAAATGCATAAGTGAACGCAATGTGTCGACTTTTCGGATTGTAAAGAACCACTTCCCTCCAGGCATTTTCACTTCATTATTCAGTTTTTGAGACGTGGATGAAGAAAGAAAGAGATGCGTAATCCCGAACCTGGCTGTTCAGAAGTGCTTGGGGGAAATTCGGAATTCCACAACTCCATTATCCTTTTAATCTCGGGCCGTTCTCACGACATTCCTTTTAATCTCGGGCAGTTCTCACGACATTCCTTTTAATCTCGGGCCGTTCTCACGACATTCCTTTTAATCTCGGGCAGTTCTCACGACATTCCTTTTAATCTCGGGCAGTTCTCACGACATTCCTTTTAATCTCGGGCAGTTCTCACGACATTCCTTTTAATCTCGGGCAGTTCTCACGAC
>CAJPEV010000405.1:0-46232 GCA_905338385.1 Darwinula stevensoni
TCTGTTCTCGGTCTCACTCCAGTCTGATACAGGGAGGGGGCCAGAAGCCATCACATAGAGATGGGGTGTAAAGAAGGCCAACCCCTCTGGAGTTACTTCCTAAGTCTCATCCCTGATGTCTGCTCTCTCTCTTTCTCATGGTCCCATCATCACTAATGCACAATTCATCCATCTACAAAATTTGGCTCTGTGTGCTCCTGTTCTATCTGCCAGGCAAAACTAGCAATTGTTACATCAAGGCATTGGCATATTGTAACAGTCCCAAAAATTTTTGTGTGAAAAGTGCAGCTTGTTTTCAGGTTTTCAGATTGTATGATCTCCCCCCCCCCCCTTTCATATCTGGTTTTGGTTATAATTGCTTCCATAGGTGCTGCTTACTTTGAAGATTTTTACTTACCTTTTGCTGTTTATGCTTTGAATTCTGAGGGAAGTATTACTCATTCATGCCACTGAATGCCTATGGTTTCTCAGGAAACCTTAGTCTCAGGATTTCAAAGATGATGATAATATGATATTTTGGGCTTCCGTATGGTGCTGTTGCTGTGTATTCAATTTTTGTATTATTTTTCTATATTTGAGGGTCTAACAATGTACAGTATGTATAGTGTATATGGTGGATGGATGGAATGGTTGTACTTTCAATATGTTTTTCACCAAGTCTTGGCAATTCACATCAGGGCTGAGGACTGGTTGAGGCATTTTAAGTATCAAGCAATAATTTTTTTAGGCTCTGTTCAACTTTCCAGAGATACTCTAAGAATAAGGAACTCTTTTCTGGTATGTTATGAAGCTATTTTAGAGATGCTGAGGATCTTAGTGAAGACTAGGTGCACTTGAAAAATGAAGAATTTTATTAATGCTGTATTCCAAAAAGTGCCCATAGTGTTTTATTCAGAAAAGAGTTTAACTGTGAAATTCTGACAGAGGACATTTAATGTATTTCCTAGCCCTCTTTTAAGTGAAATTTATTTACAATAACTGATTTACAATACCAATACAATACTTGATACCTTTCTTTTGCTGTAGCATAAATATGCAGTTGCTGAATGCAACTCTACTTCATCATAATCTAATCATGGTTTTTTATTACTGTAAATGCATTAGAGAGGACTCAAAACCATGTGAAGAAGTAATGGTTGATTGTTGCCTTGAAACTTTTCTGCATGAGAGGAGCTTTTCGTGCTTGCTTCATTGATCTTGAATTGGCCCTCAGGTACATTTTTACTGCTTAGATATGGCTCTCTCCTCCACCAGGCCATGGTATGATTGATGAGCCTTCACACTTTGGGCAGATGAGAAAACCAAATGACTTGGATTTGCAGAAAGTACAATTAAAAGAGTTATGATAGGTATTCATCCTTCTCTGAATGTTTTGTGAAGTGTGTAGGAGCTTGGCTGAAATTGGTTGTGATCATGACAATTTATTTTCTTTGCATGGAAGAAACAATATATACAAGCGTTCCTAGCAAGCTTTTTACCTTTAGTGTGCTTATTGCATTCCTGCATTCTTTTGGAAATGTATCCTCTTTCTTGGTCCCAATTTTGTTTATTATCGTTTAATATTTTTTTCTTGCTTGCTGTGACTTTGCTTTGAGTTTTCTCAATTTCCATGATGTTACATTGAGAAATTGACTGCAAATTCTCTTTGGTAAGAACGAGAGTTTGACAACAAAGGTATACTCAATGAGAAATTATCACGGGCTTTCACGTTTCTTTAATAGTCCCTATATATCGAGGTAACAAAAAGTAACACGTAAGGTTCAAAGTCAGTAGAATGAATATTATTTGCTGTTGAATAGTTTTAGTTAAAGTCTTGTTTATGATCCATGAAATGTGCTCAAACTGGCCCACAGGGGAGTAGGCCTTCTCGAATGACTATTTCTTGTCATGAGTAACAGTATTCTAGCACATGTGCTTTATGATCTTTTTTTACCTATGCTCACTTATAAAACAATTCTGAAATTTGAATTGAGGAAGTGCATGTTGTACTTCCTTTGCACATAGTCAAAATTTTACCAGGTGCTGAAAGCATGTAAATACAGGTGATTTTTGCAGATGATCTTACCATTGAATGCTCTGCAACTGTTATATCCATGGAGATAGGAATGAGAAGATTGGCAACAGTTATCTGCATACATGTGAGATTAAACGTTCTAAAAAGGATGTCTTTGTTATGTCTACCTTCCTTTTCATTGACATGATGAAGATGCAGGGTGTAATTGTGCAGGACTGAATGTTGAAAATCCCCCCACTACTGCTTCCTTTATCTCTGCAATTGTATGTGGGTGGCATTCAAGCACACTACCTTCTGCAGAAAATAGTTTAATTAATTCCCATTCCTTCATCAGCCACAGAATGGTGTCAATACTTATTGAAAACTCTGTGAATAAGAGATAGGATTAAAAGCAGATTATACAAGTTGACTTCTACTTCTTTCTCAAACTCCCACAAACTGTTATTTTAACTAACCTCTTCCAGGACAGACCTTCCCTGAATCTACCTTGCTTGCTTGCTGGCTTGCTTGCCCACTTATGTCACATGAGTTTTATGTTTCTGCATAGACATGTTGATATTATCTCTGCAGTGATTTATTTTTTACAAAAGTACCTCTAAAGTACTGCAGCATGGTTGGAATAAATTTTCCATTGGTGCCTATGACTGTTGCCTTGTTTCCTTTTTTCTTGTTTCACTGTTGAAAGTCTTAACATTTCCAAGTGGTATGTTTAAATAATCACCATGTAGTTTGAGGCTTAATGGGATATGAATTTTTTTTTATTAAGGAAAATAAGCAGACAGAGTGAATGTGTTCAGCTGTATTAACCCTTCAACCGTTCCTTTTTCGTTTCTTCTAGACACTTTTGTGCTGAGTTGCTTTATGCTTTGTGCTCTATGGTTTGTGCTACTTGATAAATAAAGATAAGTTCCCTCACTTACCATATTATTTATTATGGAAGTGAAGGATTGGACTGGTTCTTGGACTGGATTCTGACTGGATAATCTCCAGTATATTTGCTGCAAGGCATGAGAAACTTCTGCAGCTGAGTTAATTAGTTTGCACTAGTTAAAAGGTTGAAAGAGTCATGTTAACTCTTGAAGCTTCATTTATCCAGATGCATATAATAATGAAGTTGCTGATATTGCAACCTTTTCAGCTTATGTCCTGAAAGAGATTTTAAATTATTTATCTGACCTTAACACACATTATGACCTTCTAAATAGCAGGAAAAAAATGGGGTTCTTTTACTTTCATATGACCTGTATAGGTCACGTCATTCTCACGTAAGAAATTTGTAATATTGTGAAGGAACTACAAAAAAAAAATGAAAATGTAATATTTAGCTAAATTTGGCATGGTATCAAGTCAAAACATGGGATTCAGCAGTATGGCTGAATGTATCAAAACCAAGCTATCATCTGAATATTTGCTCCTTCCTTTAGTGCAATCAAATTTAGGATAGGCCTCTGCCACTGTGTGGTAGCATGGTTTAAAGTTGGACATCATTGCCATAATGTCAAAGTAATGTAGAAGCTTCTGATTATCTCAGCTCCCATTCCCAGGGGATTATCTGAAATCCAGGCCAAAGTTTTGCATTGCTGCTACATTTTTGCATGCTTAACTAATGTTGGGAATGGAACCTGAGGTAATGAGAAGCTTCTACATTTCTTCGGCATTATAGCGATGGTGTCCAACTTTAAACCATGCTGCCGAACAGTGGCAGAGGCCTGTCCTACATATGTTGGATTTGAAGGTTGCCACAATATTCACACCTATATCTAACCTCAATCTTGCCAATTTCTCTCAAGATCAGATTTTTTTAAAGAAATAGACAGAGAGGCAAGAACATAAAGCATGCCATAAGTGAACTGAAAAAAATTCGTCAAAGGGAGGTGGAAAGAGCTTATGATGAAGACCAGCAGCAAATAGTGAGTCGTTAGATAGTGCTGGTAAGACAGATTTGTATCTGCTGCTTGATGTGTTTACTTATGGAAACCTTTGCTTGCAATGCAATAATCATGAGTTGCCATCTTCACTGCATTTTCATGACACTCTTCTTCATGTAGGGAGCTTTCAGACTTTCAAATCCCATCTTTGCCATGGGAAGGTTGAAATTGCATCCAGTCATTTTTTGTATTGAAGCCAAGAAACCAGCAGGTTTTCAGACCAATAGGTCTGACTGGCTCTGCTTCATGTGATTTTTCAAAATAAAAAACCTTGAGCAATCCTTAGGCTTTCTACCTGATGTAGTAAATCATTTGGGATCTGGTATTTTCTCAACCAGAGCAGCTATAAGCATGAAATGTGCACCAGTGGAAAGGAACTTACTGTGCACTGCAAGACTAGGGGAGAATAAAATAAAATCTTCATTGCAGGCAATCTGTCACAGTGGAAGTGAGAAGGTTACTCTAGCAACACAGCATATGCAGTTTCTTATGCCAATATCTTGGCAGCCCTTGAAACAGCTTGTACAGTGGGGAGTGGAATCAATGGAATACTTGAGGCCCATCCCAGAAAATCTACAAGTGCCTCTACCTCATGGGCTTAGCAGTTGAGCCACACTGTAGGTGTTGTGTGATGTACCCTTGTTACCAACATGCATGCAAAACACTCCTCACTTGTTTTGGGGGCTGGAGATATCAATAAGCTGTTGCTGTGCAGTTCAAATTGCTTGATGGCATTTGATGAAACAAGATTGTCACTGTGTGATTTGGTTTGGAGTGAAAATAAAAAATTTAGGGTTTTAATCTCGTGTGAATATCAAGATGTTTTCATAATGTCCTGTAATAAATTTCAAACTCTAATCTGACTTGCTCCTCCAGCAAAAGCCAAATGAACCATACCATACAATTAACATGTTTGTAAAATTCCATAATGACATCAGTCTACTTAAACAAATTAACACTGTAACTACCATTCTGTGTCCAATGGACCCTGATAACAAACAAAAAATATTGCCATTTGTGTAGGCTGCACAGTAAACTTGTAAAGTCTGATACTCCATGTATTAGCAAGAAGACGTGATATCAGATAGTAATTAGGCAAAGTATTTCAAAGGGATTCTTTTGGAATGAAGAGATGATGCAAAGTGGGAAACATATGATCATCAAGGTTCTGGTACTTACAGGGTTAATGACAGCATTGCTTACAACATGCAGCACCTTTTGCATGGCTCAGCTGATAAGCCAATGAGATTGCACCATTTGTGCAAGAACATTTGTGACAACCTTTACTTGTCAGTCGTGAATGGAATGGGTATATTCTGGGCTAGGAATCATTTCAGCAATGAGACTGGGTGCAAGAAGTTGTTGGCAAATTGTTTTTTATTGTCTAGGTAAACTTTCGTTTGCTATTGGAACAAACGTATCCGTGACGGGGGTGACAATCCAGACAGACATAAAACCGTTTTTTTTATCTAGTATGAAATTGGTCACAGAGACTCTGAGTAAAACTCTACTAACCACATTTCTTGCTGTAGCTATTGACTTCTGCCCCTTATCTACTCCATACTGTGTTCAAACCTGTCAGAGTAGATGGAAGTGACTGTGCAAGCTGTCTCACTAATCTCTATGCATCCAGTAGCTGACTGATTGAAGAAGAGCTTATTAGGGCTTTCTTTTCCACTTTTTCACCACAAAATTCATCAACTGCTTCGTTCCATATATTATTCATGAAAGTTTGCCTTCATTTACTACTTATATTGCAGGAAGAAAAGTAAGAAATTGGATGTTGCTTTTTTCCCTCATGGAAATGGATACTCTCCTTGTAAATGCAGAGGTTCAAGTGTTTAAAGCCTGAGAGTAGCAACTATTTTCCAAAGACGCAGAATAATATTCATAATACATCTCTCTCTGCCTCTCTGAAATGCAGAATGAATAGGTCCTTCAATCAATCATGTCAACAGACTGCCAAGGATGCATGAGGGGCACTGCAAAGGTAATACAAACTACTCATGGCGCAAAGTTGAAATTGTACATGCACATGTTTTCAAATCTCTGCAATTCCTTGTAAAATATTGTGATTCCAACATAGAAAGCTCTGACAACATGGTGATTAAAAAAGGTGAAGTGCAATGAAATTTGTCAGAAGCAGAGAGCAGTGATTGATTTCCCTTCAAGAGGTGTACCACCAATAGAGATGCACTGTTGTTCTAAATAGAGTCAAAAACTCACCAACCCAGAAGTGTGCTTTGTCACAAGTAATCATCATTCAATGATGAATGTCTGTCAATGGTACTCTTTTGCTTTTGAAATTCCATTCTGCTCTTGGCTTCTGGCAAATTTCATCACTTCACTGTTTTGAATCATCATGATGACAGAGCTTTCCAAGTAGGAACCATGACATTTTGCCAGGAATGGGTGGACATTTAAAACCATCTGCATGTGCACTTTTGTCCTTTTGCCAGTAGTAGTTTGCAGTAGACAAAGTCGCTGGCATTACTTTTGGGATGCCCCTATGTGATCTTCCATGACTGTACTTTATTGAAATCACAGTAAATGTCTAATTGGATGAGTTTCAGATGTTGACTGAAGCAACTAAGTTTATACTGTGGTATGTTTCCTCAATTGCATTCTTGTTTCCCAGTACACTTCATTCTGGAATGTCTTTGATGTTACCACAAGATCACTTCCATCAGACAAGGTTCATCTTGAACAAGTGGTATGGATCAGTTTGGAGGAAAGGCAACATGAGTTACTAATCCATCCAATCTGGGGCAATGTAATTGAGTAGCATTGATATTAGATGCCATTATCAGGCATTAAAATAGTATCTTTGTTGAACCTGTCTTTGCGATGAGATACTAAGGATGATTCTTGAATAGGTTCGTCTTGATTACTGAGAAACAGTATTCAGATCATTGTGAGGGAGGATGTCTATTTGTGGAAATGCCAAAAGATGCTTGAAATTTTCTGTTCAATCCCATGTCTGGAGAGGAGTTGCCACAGCTGTGGCTCCAGATGTGAAGCCATTTGATGAGATCCCTGGTCCAAAGAGAGTTCCTCTTCTTGGGACAATATGGGAAGCCCTACCTCTTATTGGTAAATGCCAAACTTCCTCTCTCTTCCTCATGAGTTATATTTCTGTCACTCACATGAGTCACTGTATTTCTGAAGATTTTTTTAGTTATACAAATGGGAATAAGAATGAGAAAGCCAGGCATCCTTCCATTCTCCCCTTTTCATCCAGATTTGAAGACATACTTGCTAGGGGATTAAAACTGCATTGTGTGAAAAAGTCCATTAAAGTCCATGGTTGTTAGGGAAGAATTTGGTTTTGTCAGCAATGAAATGTTTGTTTCCCCATCCACTTCAATGGGAAATTTTCCATATTGCACATTTCCCCCCCCCAATGAATGCTTATGTAGACTATTGCTCTTATCCAGAATGAGTTTTTAGGAGATTGACATGGGCTCAATGGAATTCAAAGCTCAAATGAGCAAAAACTTTATCTGCATACTGCTCTTCAATGTAGCAACCATCTGTGTGACTGGATGGTAAATTAATAGCAATGTACAATGTAGAACGATTGGAATTAAGAAGGAGGGAGTTATGGGGCTTTCCTGTATGGATGTAATACATTCTCTTGATTTTGATTCCAAATACTAAGGGACATCTTTTCAGGGAAGCCAGGGAGACATACCCCAATCTCACCCATGAGTCTTAGCCTTCCTTTGAGCATGTTGCTACCCCTTCCCCCCTGTGATTTATGAAATGACATCCCTGCAAATATCCTGAGTTGAGAATGAGTGTCCATTTGATGTAATTTGACATTCCAGTGTTGGGAATTCTTAGAATCTTGGGAGAGTACCTTCATGAGTACCTTCAACAGAAAAGCCTATAGCATATTTCAAAATTGTGACTACCCAGAGCTGCAAATGTTCACACCCATAAACTTCCACTTAGATATTTTGGATGTAGATCCTTTTTAAAAATGTTGAGAAAGTCTCTTTACATATACCTGGGAGCTGTTGGTTTGAGAACAAGCCAACAGGAATTATATCTGCCCTTCTTTTTTATTTCCTCTTCATCCTTTTTGAAAAAATTTTTTTTAATGCATGAATGTTTGTTGCATCAAATTCATTGTTTATGGATGATAAATATGAAATTCACAACTTGAATCAATATGGCTCATGGCCCTCCTGCATTCTGCATGTCTATGTCATTGTCTCTGAGCCCTGTAGATATATCCAGCATCTTCCTAGGAGAAATCCCCTTTTGTCAGAAAGACTTGGAACATGCAAAGGATTTGCATTGCCAAGGAAGCTGATAATTTTTATTGGAAAGACAGGGATGTAAATGCGACCTGCCCGCAACATGGAAGAACTAGTGCCACAGACATGAATGGAATATAAAACTAGCAAGGTGACCGGAAAGATTTGGTGGGCCAATTACTGTATATGGTATGGAGTATATGGCAATGATAATTGAGTAATTCATTGCACCACCTGCAGAGACTCATATGAGATTTGAACAGGAGATGGTTATCTTGGAGAAACCAAAGTATTATTGCAGTCATTTAGTGTGGTACCTCCCCAGCTTTACATACTCCTGGCCCACTTAGTCACTTGTGAAAAATCCCCTAAAACTGAAAATAGACTTTTGTAGAAAGTGAAGTAGATTGCCTGCTGAAATAATAGATACATAGGTTTAACTCTGCATTGTTAAAGTTGTTACTTTGGTTGGACTTCATTTTATGATGTTTTATTAAGGTGTGAGTCAATTAAATTGTTGGTTTTTCTTGACGGAGTTGCTAAATGCAAAGCTTATTCTTGCTTCTTGGTACAGCATCCACCATACTGTTCTAACTATTGCATGGCCCTTATGCAATTTTGTTTTTCCAGGCAAGCCTCCAGATCTGGCTCGGATGCATAAATTCTTCATGGCAAAGTATGATCGTTATGGTGTGATATGGAGGGAGGAGATGCCAATGATCGGAAAGTTGGTCTTCATCACAAAGCCAGAAGACATTGAAATTCTGTGTCGCAATGAGGGGAAAATGCCAGAAAGGGAAATTTTGGCACCAATCAAGTATTACAGGACTGTTGTTGCCAAAGACACATTTGAAAATCCAGGAATTTTGATTGCGTAAGAACTGTTTGCATGACTCTTCTGATCTGAGATGATGCTTTGCTTTTACTTAAGTCCTTGCTCTATTTGTGGCACAGGAATGGAGAGGCCTGGTATACCATTCGAAGCAAAGTGCAACAAAAGCTTTTGAAGCCACAATCAGTGCTCTCCTATCTACCTGTGATGAATGAGGTGGCTGATGACTTTGTCAAGAGAATTAAAGCTTTGCAGAACGAAAATCAAGAAATGCCTGAGGATTTTCAAAATGAGCTCTTCAAGTTTGCCCTGGAATGTAAGTTTCATTTGTGTTGTACACCCATTTTGTCAGGTAATGTTTTCTAGATGTCTTTCTGAGATTTGAAGGATGCATGAATTCCATATCTTGCAGCTATCAGTTGTGTAGCCCTGAATTCAAGGTTGGGTTGCTTTAAGGAAGGAATCTCAGCAGACTCTGAGCCCATGCAGATGATATCTGCTGTGATAGATACATTTGATGCCTTGAATTACACAGAGAACAAGCTGCCCCTATGGAAGTATTTTCCGTCCCGAGAATTTAAAAAGCTCATCAAAGCCCAGGACTTATTCACCCAGTAAGTGCCAAGTTGTTGTAATTGTGAAAGTGGAATAACCACTGTTTCCATTTTTGAGAGCATGCCATCAGTGTCTGAGAATCGTCATATGTTTCTTCTCAAAAGAGTAGCTATACGTCGGATAAATGAGGCAATAGAGAAGGCAAAGGAGAAGTTGGTCTCTCAAGATGCTGAACTGACTGTGCTTGAAACCATGCTGACAAACCCACAGATGAGGCCAAAGGAGGTCCTTGTCATGATCCTTGATATGCTTCTTGCTGGAATAGATACTGTGAGTTCAGGTTTTCTCAAAACATGTGAAGGAAGACCGAACAAGATTCCCTTTTTAACATGTCCATATTTCAGACTTCGCACAGCATTGCTTTCACCATTTATAACCTGGCAAAGAACCCAGATGTGCAGGAAAAAGCTCGGGCAGAAGTGCTGAGGACCATACCAGACAAGAATGCTGTGATAACACCTGCTGCCTTGAATGAGCTCTCATACCTCAAAGCTTGTGTGAAAGAAAATCTTCGGTATGTGAGAATATTCAAGTCATATTCTTTGAGGCAAACTGACCTGAAAATACATAGAGCAATGAAAATACTGAGTTTCAGAAAGTGTTGCAGAATGCTAGTACAGGGTGGGCCACAAAATAATGATGGTTTTCTTTTTGCTATGTATTAACTCACATTGCAAACAGCTACATAACCTGTGACTACGAGCTACAATTGGATCTGAAAAAACTTTAGTGTTTGGACGTGTAGGGTAGGGAATGTCTGACCCTGGGAATGTGTTTGATGTTTTTCAGACATCAGGATTTTTCAACCATCGACCCCTTTTCTAGGGACAGGTGTCTCAGGTTTGGGATTAAGAGATTTGACAACTGTATCCCATATCCCAGATGAAAGGCTTATGTGATATTATGTGAATGTTACTTCTCTGTAACCCTCTTAGACTGAGTCTTTCTGCCTCTATGTGTTTCTTCAGGCCAGCTTTGATTTGATTGGAATCAGCTCACTCTCCTGTGTCTTGTTTAACACTTTTACTTTTTGTCTGAGTACATGTTGAAGTTGCTCATGCTGCTTGTGCAGTAGTAGCTCAAGTATTTACTTTGATTCTGACCATTTACTGTTTATAGGTTATTTTATGCATGATAATTGCCATGCTCGATATGTATGTAACTGCTATCTTCATTAGTTTTCATGATATGACATTTTAAACATGAACCATTGTTGCTTTCAGGTAAACAGTCTCAATTTTTTTGTCACAGTGGGTGGAGGATAATTTTTTGTAGAATAGTGAAAGGTTGAAACACATGATTTGTTTCAAAACCAATAATATTTTCCAATTTAGGCTCTTTCCAGTCGTAGGGGGCATACTTAGGGTCTTGCCAAAGGATGTGACATTAAGTGGATATATGGTTCCCAAAGGAGTAAGTTGCCACTATCTTAATTCATTCTTCTATTTAGGCAGTGTTCTAATGAGCCTTTTTTCACATCATGCTACAGACATGGGTGATAGCTTTCTCATACATGTTCTCCACCTTGGAGGAATATTTTGATGAGCCACTGAAGTTCAAACCAGAGAGATGGCTTCGAGAGTCTGGCACTAAATCTCATCCATTTGCTCATCTTCCTTTTGGATTTGGTCCCAGGATGTGTGTTGGTCGTCGGATTGCAGAGCAGGAGATGTGGGTGGTCCTGGCTAAGGTGGGTCATTAGTTTGTCCCTTTCTCTTACATTCTCAATTGGATTGTGCAACATATAAGTTCTTCAATCTTTCCTTTTGCAGTTGCTTCAGCATTTCAACATAGAGTACCATCATGCTGACATCCAGATTCAAACTCGTCTATTGAACACTCCTGACAAGCCACTGAAGTTTCGCTTCATTGACCGACAATGATAAGCCTTTTTTGGTGCCTCTCAACCTTACTTGTCTGATCACTGTTTGGGAATCTCTCTAGGGCTGCATAAACTAAAGGTGAATTCAAATATGAACTGTCTCCTACCAGCTTGGACAACTCACATTGGATTGCAATTTTAGCCTCTCAGTTCCATTTTAGCTTGTCAGTTGCACCCATCTGGCAATTCAACTTAGTGAGATGTTTCAGGATTGATTGAGAATATTGTGGAGAAGTCTCCATCATTATCTTCATTCATCCAATATGTACAAGTTCTGCTCTGGTGTCTGTACTGTGCAATGTTTGCTTCAAAACTCCTTGAGAAAAAGGTTAAATGTAAGAAAATTTCACCTTAATGTGGATCATGCCAACCTTGGCATTCCAGTTCATCATCTTCAGCCATATGGTACATTCATAATAGTTATTTAATGTAACTAATCTCAAGTCCAGTAAGGGCATTCAGAATGCCCACTTGATATTGCTCAGTTCAACTTGGCAAAGTATGTCCTATATCTCACTGTGTAGCAGAGATCCTTGATCAAGATTGCAAATCTTGATCAAGGTGCAAGATTAAGATTTATGCTTTCAATCAGTTGAATGTTGTCACCTAATCTCAGTCTGCAACAACAGTGACAGTGTACATTCCCATAGTGGAGCACATCCTCCTGAGCTAGGTTTGAATAGAATATGATTAAGACAGTTGAATGTCTTTGTCAAGGTCATTCTGTCTTATAGTTTGAGTTGAGTTTTCAAGTTCTGCAAACTTGTCCTTTCAAAATACCATAGGACGACTTCCTCCTCACAGTGGGCGGCCCATGCTCTGATATAACTGGTTAAGGCAGATCCTCCCTTTTCAATCCATATGATGATTTATTTTTGTATTCAACATTTTCCAAGGAATTGATTAACACAATAGATGAAGGCAATATCCAAACTCATTTGATCTGGATGGGTAATTGAGTACTGAAGAATTGAACTTACTAAAAATAGCACATTTACTTCAGACATGTGAAAATAAATTTATGGAGCAAAAAATCATAGCCTGAGTTTTTTGGAAAGAGCAAGGATTACCTTCCAGAATCAATAGTCTTATTGCATGATGTCACTCCTGCATTATGCCTTCGTATCAGCCAGAGGGTATTTAGAATAATAAATTATTTTTGAGCAACAATAGAGAGTTTGTAGTCCTTAACTAATTTTCACCAAAACTTTAATAGTTGAGCCTTCCTTTCATGAGCAATCTAATGCAAAATGGGGGTGTCCAAACTTGTTTGAGTACTTTTAATACAATGTATGGATTTACTGAAAAAGCACAGGAGTTGGAAAACTGGAGTCTATTTGGTGTTCACACTTCACTTTCATAAATGGCTTTTGATTAGCTCTTGGTGCATTGAGAATCTATGAGGAAGTATAATATGCAAACATTGAAAACCTGGATGGTTTTATTCATCAAAGGCAGTACTTCATGGTAATGTGTTCCTTAATGTACCAGATCCTGTATGCCCCAGCCTCACATCTTTCAAGGTAGTTTGAATTTCCAGCTAGATCTTTATGATGTGTCCATTTGAGAACCTCAAGTATTCCTTGGGTTCAGCATATATGAAGCTTACACAGGTTGTTAAAGGTGAAAACCACCTGCCTGTGGTTGGAGCATCTGCAATGACAGCTAAGTAGCCCTTGTGAAGTGACACTTTTCCCTAAGTCTTACATTCACTCTGTTGTTGGCAAAGAAACTATCTAAACTAATTTTCCCTCAGGACTTTGCATTTAGTGAAGTTTGTTCATTGTGTTTTGCAATGCTGTATAATGTATGCTTATATTTTTTATATTTAATTTTTTTAATTTAAGAAATCTATTTGTTTACAGGATGTTTATCATTCAAGGGATCCAACAATCAGGTATTCCTTCTTGTTGATCTAGTCACCATTCATCATCTAGATGAATCCGTTTTCTTATGAGGCAGTCCAGTATTTTTTAGCACATACTGTAAGTACCTAATTTGTGTATTGGAATATGTTTTGAATTGCTTTGTATCACAATTCCAGTCAAAGGATAACATCAACATATGAGGTTCATCAGCATATGCCATTTGTTAATTAGGAGGCAGAATGAATATGTCCCTGGTATTTTAAATAAAAGGTGGCCTTGTTTTTCCAGGGAGAATCTTTGAATTGCATCAATTCCATGAACTTTCATGGAGAGCACTGATTTGATTAAGGCATGATCTTTTTCTTGCCACAGCCATTCACATGATATTGTTGGTTTTTTGAATTGTGAGAATATATATTTTGCTCTTAGGTTACCCATTGATAGACGCAGGATAAACTCTCTGGGATACTAGTATTCTTTTTCAAAGTAGGCTTGTTCTTTCCCTTTCATATCACAGAAATCATGGTATTTGTTGGTCTGCTCTGTCTGAGCATTGGAGTAGCCACAGATCAAGCTTGCAGTTTCCCTTGAAACTGAATTAACTAATCATGTGTTGCCACTCTGGTTTCAACAGCAGTTAAAATGCTGCAAGCCTAAGTTAACCATTCAAAAGGTGGCTGAGGAAATTAATGTTGTGGACTCATGCTGATCAGAGAGAGGAATCTTCTCAGTATCACTTTTTTTTTTTTTTTTTTACAAGGATATCCCTTGCATGCATTGATGTTTCTCACATCCTCTCCCAGTGTCATGGAATTTTACATTGTGAATAATTGTGAATGTCTTAGAAATCCATTACAATGGTGAATTATGCTTGTTGATGTCAACATTCTCTTGACAGCTTTGTTCTCCATGTGGAATTGTGAATACCTGGTTTGGTATGGATGCTGTGGCTTGATAATCTTTCACAATATACAATGAATGTAAATGCAGGTCATTCTTTTCTGAAATCCTGTGAGTTTTGCATTAGATTTATAAGAAAATTTGGGGTAGCAAATCTCATTTCAGGTGTATTTCATCTTCAATAATACACTTTCTTTGGTATTCCTTGAGTTCTTTTGCAATTGACATTTAATTCTTGCATTTTCATCTGTTTTTCATGTCCATGAAAATTGAATATAGGTGGCACTGGTCAAAGCCTACATCATGTTTAAAGCATATCATTTTGTACCACATGTGTACCACATCTCAAACAACCTCACAGGCTGCTACAGGCATGAAAATATCCAGAGCCAGCCATATAGTGCTAGGCTGGGCTTAATTGTAACTCAAGGTGTTGGTTGAGGCAAGAACAATTGCGATTAACTTCAGCCCTTCTATCTCAGTGAAATTTACTAGTTATGAGGTTTTAAATTGACTTGAATTGGTCATGGAGTCACCATGGCAGTATAATCAACATGTTAAGATGACTTTTGATGAGGTTGATGTAAAATAATATAAATAATATAATTTTGAATTTGTAAAACATAAAGACCTAGTGTTGTACATATGAATAAGCATTGATAGAAACTATGTTTCATATAGGATTGAGTTGATAAAGAACTCTTGTTGAAATGCGAAAATATTGGTTGCAAAATAATTGGAATAAAAATTAAGATTTCTGAAAACTTGTCAGTAATCATACTTTGTTTTCATTAGGAAGCTGAAATTTGGTTTAAAAGACAACCTGTTCAAAATTTACTTTGACTTTTTTAGTTTCATTTTTTTCTATATGAAGCCATGGAAGGAAGTACATTAAAAATATCCATCATACTCATTATGTTTCTGTTCTTCAGGTTGAACACTATCATATTAGACAGGATGTGCAAGGTGTGTTGTCCAGTTACTGCCTGTTATCAAGACTGCCTGGTATCAGTGGTTGCTTAATTGAATGCCAATATCAATCAATTCTGAACACAGCATGCTAAGACTTTCTTTTGGGGTGCCTTTATTTATAAATTTATATTTATATTTTGATTATTCTAATATTTCTTATTTGCTAATTTGATTGATTTGAAAAGTGCAAATTGACAGAGTGGGCTGAAGGAGTCCCCTGCTGGAACTATGTGCATCTATTTTTCCTAACCAGCATCATGAAACTAGCCCCCCCCCCTTTCACTATGGTAATTTCTAAGTCCAAATATCCACAAAAAAGAACTCTCCCTTAACCTGCAGTTTCTAGTCAATGTTTATTGTTTACCACCCCTTTCAATCTTCATTTCCCTCAAATTTAGGCTGCATCTTTTATGCTGCTCTTAAAGGAGTATTGCTATTAAACTGGGCTTTTTCAGCTAATTTGGTGCTTTATTTATGTTATTTCTGACATGCAGGTCATTGCATCTCTCTGTTAATAGAATCCCATATATGTTGCTATCTTATTTGGCATCATGTAATATATTTATCATGCCATTGTTAATCATGGTATTTGTTTTAATGTGAAATCACATGATTTCTTTATTGGACTCATTCTTGTCATCAATATTCTAATGATTCTTTATCATCAAGAAATTCTGTGATGAAATGGCTAAGTCTTGAAATGTACCCATCTGGCAGTTCAACTTAGTGAGTTGTTTCAGGATTGATTGAGAATATAGTGGTATCTCCAGCAGTATCTCCATTCATCCAGTATACACAAGTTCTGCTCTGGTGTCTGTACTATGCAATGTTTGCTTCAATACTCCTCAAGAAAAAGACCAAATGTAAAAAAATTTCATCCTAACCCCTTGACCATGGGATTGAATGAGCCAGCCCAACATCCCAACCATATTATTTCAGCCTCAGCCAGGTGCCAAGTCCCACAACATAAATATACGTCATCCGTAGGAAAGGGGTTAATTTGGACCATGCCAGCCATGGTATTCCAGTTCATCATCTTCAGCCATATGGTACATTCATAATGGTTATTTAACATAACTAATCTCAAGTCCAGTAAGGGCATTCAGAATGCCCACTTGATACTGCTCAGTTCAACTTAGCAAAGTAGGTCCTATTTCTCACAATGTGTAGCAGAGATCCTTGATCAAGATCACAAATCTTGATCAAGGTGTAAGATTAGGATTCATGCTTTCAATCAGTTGAATATTGTCACCTAATCTCAGTCTGCAACAACAGTGACAGTGTACATGCCCCTAGTGGAGCACATCCTCCTGAGCTAGGTTTGAATAAATCACTAACTCTCCTGACTCCTGACTCCTGAATAGAACATGATTAAGACTGTTGAAAGTCTTTGTCAAGTCATTCTGACTTATAGTTTGAGTTGAGTTTTCGTGTTCTGCAAATCTCATCCTTTCAAAATACCATAGGACAACTTCCATATCACAGTGGGCAGCCCATGCTCTTATGTCACAGGTTAAGGCAGATCCTCCCGTTTCATTCCATATAATGATTTATTTTTGTATTCAACATATCCCAAGGAATTGATTAACACAATAACTGAAGGCAATATTCCAACTCATTTGATCTGGATGAGTAGTTGAGTACTGAAGAATCGAACTTACTAAAAATAGCACATTTACTTCAGACATGTGAAAATAAATTTATGGAGCAAAAAATATGAGTTTTTGGAAAGAGCAAGGACACCTTCCAGAACCAGTAGTCTTATTGCATGATGTCACTCCTGCATTATGCCTTCATATCAGCCAAAGGGTATTTAGAATAATCAATGATTTTTGAGCACCAATAAAGAGTATGTCGTCCTTAACTCATTTTCACCAAAACTTTAATAGTTGAGCCTTCCTTTCATGAGCAGTCTAATGCAAAATGGGGGTGTCCTAACTTTTTTGAGTACTACAATATCTGGAATTATTGAAAAAGCACAGGAGTTGAAAAACTGGAAACCATTTGGTGTTCACACTTCACTTTCATAAATGGCTTTTGATTATCTCTTGGTGCATTGAAAATCTATGAGGAAAGTACTACATGTGAAAATTGAAATCCTGGATGGTTTTATTCATCAAAGGCAGTACTTCATGGTAATGTGCTCCTTGGTGTACCAGAGGTCTTAGTTTAGCCATTAGGTTAGAGCTCTTAGGTTACCCATTGGTAGACTCAGGATAAACTCTCTGGGATACTACTGTAGTATTCTTTTTCAAAGTAGACTTGTTCTTTCCATTTCATGCCACAGAAATCATGGTATTTGCTGGTCTGCTCTCTCTGAGAATTGGAGTAGCCACAGATCAAGCTTGCAGTTTCCCTTGAAACTGAATTAACCAATCATGTGCTGCCACTTGGGTTTCAACAGCAGCTAAAGTGCTGCAAGCCTAAGTTAACCATTCAAAAGGTGGCTGAGGAAATTACTTTTTTGGACACATGCTGATCAGAGGGAGGAATTTTCTCTGTATTACTCTTTACAATGATATCCCTTGCATGCATTGATGTTTCTCACATCCTCTCCCAGTGTCATGGAATTTTACATGGTGAATATCTTAGAAACCATTACAATGGTGAGTTGTGCTTGTTAATATCAACATTCTCTTGACAGCTCTGTTCTCCATGTAGAATTGTGAATACCTGGTTTGGCATGGATGCTGTGGCTTGATACTCTTTCACAATTTACAATGAATGTAAATGCAGGTCATTATTCCTTTCTGAAATCCTGTGAGTTTTGCATTAGGTTTATCTGAGAGTTTGTGGTAGTGAATCTCATTTCAGGTGTATTTCATCTTCAATAATACACTTTCCTTGGTATTCTTTGAGTTCTTTTGCAATTTGCAATTTTGCAATTCTTGCATTTTCATCTATTTTTCATGTCCATGAAAATTGCATTTGATGTAAGTGGCTCTGGTCAAAGTTTACATCATGTTTAAAGCATATCATTTATGTACCACAAGTGTACCACATCTCAAATGATCTCACAGGCTGCCATAAAAATATCCAGAGCCAGCCACATAGTGCTAGGCTGGGCTTAATTATAGCTCAACGTGCTGGTTGAGGCAAGAACAATCTGTGAAATGAGCTTCAGCCCTTCTATCTCAATGAAATTTACTAGTTATGATGTTTTAAATTGACTTGAATTGGTCATGGAGTCACCATAGCAGTTTAATCAACATGCTAAGATGACTTTTGATGAGGTTGATGTAAAATAATATAAAAAATATAATTTTGAATTTGTAAAACATAAAGACCTAGTGTTGTACATATGAATGAGCATTGATAGAAGCTATGCTTCATATAGGATAGAGTTGATAAAGAACTCTTGTTGAAATGGGAAAATATTGGTTGCAAAATAATTGGAATAAAAATTAAGATTTCTGAAAACTTGTCAGTAATCATGCTTTGTTTTCATTAGGAAGCTGAAATTGGGTCCGAAAGACGACCTGTTCAAAATTTACTTTGACTTTTTTAGTTTCATGTTTGTTATATGAAACCATGGAAGGAAATACATTAAAAGTATCCATCATACTCATTACATTTCTGTTCTTCATTTTGGGCAGGATGTGCAAGGTGTGTTGTCCTGTTCCTGTCTGTTATCGAGACTGCCTGGTGTCAGTGGTTGCGTAATTGAATGCCAATCAATTCTGAACACAATATGTCAAGACTTTCGTTTGGGGTTCCTGTATTTATATATATATATAAATATATATATATCTGTAAAGATCTTAGATATAAAAAGTAGTTGGCTACTACTTTTTATATCTACGTTCTTTACTGATGTAACACCTGCTGTCTGGTACTGTCAATGTTTTACTTTGCGTCCAGCAGTTTATGGTATTCATGGCTTTGTAAGTTGACTGTGTTACTGTTTTTGGTCTTCCCTTTTTCGGGGTGATGGGTGGCGTGTGGGCTATATTCCCCAGTGATGGAGAAGCAGTTGCGATTAGAGTCCTCTCTCACTCCTTATGTTTCCAGGATTCAATGGATTTCTGCCCTCTTCTCCTGGGCCAGAGGCCGGACATTTCCTGCCTGTTGCCGTGGGGTGGCTCTGGCTGGGAGGAACATCGAAGTCTTCTATTCAATCTATTAATATATATATATATATATATTTTTTTTTTAGGTGATTCTAATATTTCTTATTTGCTAATTTGATTGGTTTGAAAAGTGCAAACTGGCAGAATGGGCTGAAGGAGTCCCCTGCTGGACCTATGTGCATCTATTTTTCCTAACCAGCATCATGAAACTAGCCCCACCACCTTTCACTATAGTAATTTCTAAGTCCAAATATCCACAAAAAAGAACTCTCCCCTTAACATGCATTTTCTTGTCAATGTTTATTGTTTACCACCCCTTCCAATCTTCATTTCCCTCAAATTTAGGCTGCATCTTTTATATTACTCTAAATGGAGTATTGCTATTGAACTGGGCTTTTCCAGCTAATTTGGTGCTTTATTTATGTTATTTCTGGCATGCAGGTCCTTGCAGCTCTCTGTGAATAAAATCCCATATCTGTTGCAATCATATTTGGCATCATGTAATATATTTATCATGCCATTGTTAATCATGGTATTTGTTTTATTGTGAAATCACCTGATTTCTTTGTTGGACTAATTCTTGTCAGCAATATTCTAGTGATTCTTTATCATGGATACATTCTTTGATGAAATGGCTAAGTCTTGAAAGCAGCCCTTCAGGCGTGGTTTTTGAACATATCCGCTTCATTGACTTTCAGGATAGTGAAAACCATGCAAAAAAGGTTATTGTGTATGACAAGTGGCCCATGCCAAGCAGGAAGGCACATAATTACAGGAACCCAGTACAGATTCAAGGCAACTGCAGCTGTACTCAGAAATGAGGAACAATCCACAGCATTAAAAAATGCATTGCTGTTCAGTCAAATTCCTGGTACGAGAAACATCCCTATGTTAGGAACCATTTGGGATGTAATACCTCCATTTGCAAGCAAAGGTCAGTGTCCCCTATAGGAAAATACTTAATTTCCCTCTTCTAGATTCTTGTATTTCTGGACATTTTTTCTTCTGCCAATCTCGTAGGGGAGCATTTTGACAAGAATAGAATTCATGAACTCTATTGGTCAAGATACCATAAGTATGGGCCAATATGGTGTGAAGTCTTCCCCATGCGCTACACAATTGTCCATTTGGTAAATCCAGAGGATATTGAGACGGTGTTTCGATTGGAAGGTAAAACTCCTGTCCGTCCAGGCTTTGAGTCCATGGCAGCTGCTCGAAAGAAGTATCTACCTGAGAAGCTTGAGAATCCTGGAATCCTCATGATGTGAGATTTCATATTAAGAAATCAGGGCTGTGGGGGTTGAGTGAAAGTAGTGTTCAATTTTTAATTGTAGCCATGGGGAGCCTTGGTACCACATCCGAAGTCGGGCCCAACGCCCAATGATGCAGCCACGCTCAGTTCTTCAGTATCTGGATCCCATGGAGAGAGTTTCTCAAGACTTCATACAAAGGATGAAGTTGATAAGGGATTCCAACATGGAACTTCCTAATGACTTCATCAATGAATTGTACAAGTGGGCACTTGAGTGTATGCAACCTTGAATTTCCAAATCTTATGTTTCATGCCAGGCACTTTTGATATAGCTCCAGATTCTAGCTAAAACCTCTTTTGGAATTGCAGCGGTAGGTTTAGTTGCGCTAGATTCCCGACTTGGCTGTCTTGACTCAAATCTCTCCAAAGATTCAGAGCCACAAAAGCTGATTGATTCTGTGGTGGACATGTTGGAGGCACTGAATAGAAATGAGTTATCAATCCTGCCATGGTGGAAATTCACTGCTCTCCCCTCATGGAAAAAGCTGATCAAAAGCTTGACTATACATACAGAGTTAGAGCCATTCTTCTTCTTGCACAAATATTCCTGTTTCAGAGGGAGATTTATTTTAGTTCCTAGTGTGGTAATTTTTTTCTTATTGTCTTTCAGGATTGGTATGCAATACATCAAAGAGGCCATAAAGAAATTCCAGAAGAGAGTGGATGGCAATGAGCAAGATCTTTCTGTATTAGAATCTCTGCTCACACAATCTGCTCTGACTGAAAAAGAAGTACTTGTCATGATCCTTGACATGCTATTGGCTGGAGTTGATACTGTGAGGCTGAGGCTGTACTTTTTTGAATCGCCTTGAATCCATCTTAATCAATTATTTCTCCAGGAAGCTTGGTTGTGTTACTTGTACTATGTTTCCTGAAGTTGATTTAGATCTGTCAGAGTATTGCACACCTACTTTCTTGAATCCCTGCCCCTCTATATATTACAGAGATAATGCTTTTATTCAATGTGAGCTGAATTATCACTGAAATAAAAATTTGAATTGGATGTCCATACAAGGAAATATCATCACCATGTCATGCACTGATGGAGGTGGAATGCTTGTTAAAGAAAAGAAAATTTTTTTTTTTAAGTTCATGATATGGCGTTTAATGAAAAATTCCATGCCCTTATTGGTCTGTATACTTGGAACTCACACATATCTGCAGCACTCAAAGGGTGAAATAAATATTCTTCTGAGCTTGCACTCACAAATTTCAAGTGGGAGTGATCTGTAATTTCTTGAATATTTTTTCATTGTGACATACCATTTAGGGGTTACAATTTTCCTCTATTCATTGTGACAATCTTGAAATGACTTCCCATGGAAGAAGGAATCAAAACTGTATTTCCCTTTTGAATATGTGTTTCTACTGAAGGTTATCTTGTGAAAATCCATCTTTGTGTTTTCCAGACCTCAAATACCATTGGATTTGCCCTATATCACTTGGCTCGTAATCCAGAGGCACAAGAAAGGCTTCATGAAGAAGTCAAGAGAGTCCTCCCTACAAAGGAAACCAAAATCACTCCCCAAATCTTAAATGGGCTCTCCTATGTCAAAGCTTGCATCAAGGAAACCCTCAGGTAAGTTTTCATGTTTTTTTTTTTTGTCATTCCATATCATAATGACCAAAATGATGCTTCATCATCTGGAAAAAATTGTGAAATGGTCACAGTAATGGGAATCCATCCTAATGCTGGAAAACCACTCTTAAAAAATGAGTCTAGCCCCTGCATTCTCTGAAATCAGCCCCCCAAGGGGGCCCTTCTTGACTGAATTTCAAGCCTTTTTTTGCATAAACTATCAGTCACATGCAAATTATTTCAACACAAAATTCATTCATCTTGAAAAGTGAAATCTGAAAATGATTTTTATTCATTTGTAAGCACACATTTAGAGCTTTTAAAGAATACGTCAGATGGAATTTTCTAAAATGTCCCACATGGTCGAATACAGTCAAAAGTTGCAAAAATGTTCAAGTTTGAAAACTGATTTTAAAAAAACTATGTGGCATTCAACAGAACAAGGTGCTGCTCAGCACCAGTTGGTCTTACACAGGTTAACAATTATCCCTACATGGGTGTTGCTTCCAATATTTATATTGGGAAAATGTTGTGGTCCCAAATGAGACATTTTGCAAACTTTGACTTTCTGTAGAAAATTCACCATTTGTTTCAAACAAATAAGAATGGAAAATTTAGGTTTGGCTCTCAAGATGAATGAATTTTGTGTTGAAATCATTTGCATGTGACTGGTAGTTCACACAATAAAAGGGTTTGAATCAAGAATGGCCTTTTGGGGGTCTGGTTTTAGAGAATATGTGGGGCCAGTAGTTTCTTGACTGGTTTCCCTCATTAGGGTGGACCCCTAAAAACTGTTTTTAAAAATCGTGGTAATATTCCATGATTTTCCGTGATAATTGGGCACCATTGAGCATAGTGTATGGTTGTTTTTGACATACAAAAAACCCTTTTGTTGATTATCATAGAGTAATCTCATGAATCTATTCTCTGAAGGTCATATCTCATTTGCAGATTGAATCCTATTGCTGCTGGGACATTTCGTCAGTTTGATCATGATGTTGTGGTTGGTGGATATCACATCCCAAAAAAGGTAAGAGAGGTCTGATGTGGAACTTTCATATGCTTTTTATCTTGTTTCAAAATGAGAATTACTTGAATTATCAAGGTACTGTTCTTCCTGGTAACTTTCATCACTTCACGCCTGGAGAAATATTATCCAGATCCTGAAGCATTCAAGCCAGAACGCTGGCTACGAGGGCAAAGGAGTGATGTGAATCCCTTTGCAACTCTTCCTTTTGGCCATGGACCTCGAAGCTGTATTGGTAGAAGAATTGCTGAACAAGAAATGTGGCTTCTTCTGATAAAGGTATTGCATTCAGTCAAAAGAATTTTTATTTTGTGATCTGCCAATATTTGTTCCTAGGATATTTCATGGAGCTGGAATGAATCTGCAATTCTAGGTGAGCCAGAACTTCAGAGTTGAGTACCATCATGAGGACATGGACATTGCTACAAGGTTTGTCAACACCCCAAGTCGTCCCCTGAGGTTTCGCATTCTTGACCGTGGAGAGTGATCCCTGCTGTGCTCTACTGCAATCTGGTCTTTCATTTGAGATCTTTTGAATGATTTTCAAGAGGAGGAAGCAATTTCAGGATTCCATGGGAGGAGATCACATGAGATGCTACTTCTGGATTTGAAAATCTCTTACATGAGGAAGATGTATTATACATAGGGTGGTTAAAAAAAAAAATCGCTTTACCATTTTCTATGGGAGAAACACAGTTTCAGAAATGCAGGGATAAAATTGCCTTGAATATGCAATCGATATTAGACAGTTACAAGGTGTTGAAATGCGTGCCAGCTTTTTTCAGCACCCCTGCCTAAGTCGTGCAACGCCCATTTAGAGTTGAATTAAAGGTGCTTAAAGGTGGATCATTCCATCTCAAGTGAGGTGATTACATGTGCCCAACCATCTCAGAATTCAATGAATTTTTCAACTTTAACTTTTCAAGGGACAGTTGGATGCAGCTGATACTTGACAGAGAGGTTCATGAGTCTAAGAGGTTTTTTAACTTCTGTAAGATGGCATTGTATCCTGATAGAGAGCACTGTTGTTGACTGGGAGGACCAAGGGTGATTTAAAAAAATCTCTGCTGTTTTCAAAGGGGAGATAGTATGATTTGTGTATTCAAGTAAAAAAATATGAGATTCATAAACTTTTGATATTGGACATACAGGAGGTGTTGAAAAGATTGTATTGTTTTTTTTTCTGAACACCTCTAAGCACCTTTAATTCACCTCTAAATGGGCATTGCATGACTTAGGCAGGGGTGCTGAAAAAAGCTGGCAAGCATTTCAACACCTTGTAATAATATAGATCGAGTATCTGGTGCAATTTTTCCCCTGCATTTTTGAAACTATGTTTCTCCCATAGAAAACAGTGGAGTGTTTTTTTTTAACCACCACATATTACTAGGGCTGTCATGATAGCAAATTTCAAAACATTGATGCATCGACTTGAACTATTGATAGTGTATCAATGCATCGGGGGGATTGTGCTAAAGGATTCAATCTTTTCTCACCTCGATCGGGCAGAGGTTTGTCTTCCATCGTGTCATACCTTGATTGAAGCACACACCTCTATCTGTCTTCCATAATCTCATGCTTGTGATCAGGGTGTGCTGGGGGAAAGGTGTGACCTTCACAAGGAGTAATGAAACCTACCATGCCTCCAATTATCGAATATGACATCCATTCATCAATGGATGCAGCAGGACAGCCTTAATATTTTAAAATTGCCATTGAGAATCAGTTGCCAAGCCCATTGACAATTTTTTTGCTCTTTTTCTTCATTCTAAATGGTCTTCTTTGGAAATCGGCAGATAGAAAACCTACCAATGGTGCGATACTGGTGGTTGCTGAAACATCAGTACAGCCATAGAATAAGCAACATCCATGTAAAAAAATTCACTTGGGTTGTGGGGAATGTTTTTTCAGCACTTGTGTTGCTATGACAAAATTGTATGACAAATTTGAAGCCATAATTTCATGTAGTTTGCTTTTATGCAACAAAGGGTTGATGCAAATCTAGTTTTGATGAAACTTCACATAAATCCATTCATCAATGGATGCAGCAGGACAGCCTTAATATTTTAAAATTGCCATTGAGAATCAGTTGCCAAGCCCATTGACAATTTTTTTGCTCTTTTTCTTCATTCTAAATGGTCTTCTTTGGAAATTGGCAGATAGAAAACCTACCAATGGTGCGATACCGGTGGTTGCTGAAACATCAGTACAGCCATAGAATAAGCAACATCCATGTAAAAAATTCACTTGGGTTCACCTTAAGTAAAGAGGTAAAAAGGCCTACAGCAAGTTGAAAATTAAAAAAAAACTTAGCCTGCATACTTGAGAGACAGGAATATAGAGAGGGGATTAACCAATGTACGTTTCAAAATCAAGGGAGAATATGAACAGCCCACTTTCGCAGCATGCACCTGATGAGATCAAGCCAAAGACTGAAACTAAAGATAAAAATATTCTTGGTCTTCCCTCCCTCTCCTTTCCCACTTCATGTCTCTGATCTAACATGGTTTTCTTTTCCCTTCCCTTCTTTCATAGTCAGTCCCAGCATTTCCACAATTAGAATGTGACAGAAATCACAAGCCCATATGAGTCACGCTGCCTCCTCCTTTCCCACCTGGACAGACTGTACTGTACTGTACTCACCTAAATCCAATGGAACATTTTCCCTTTTAAAATCATTTGCTGGTACATCATGATGGTTGAAAAAACAATTGATGCCTCCAACCATTGATAGTGGTATTGATGCATTGATGTATCATGACTGCCCTGTATATCACCCATTCTACCTTTTATGATGTACAAGCATTTCTCAGAGTACCTGAAAAGGGAATCATTGAATACCAGTGAGCTGTATCAAGACACCATTCTTTATGATCTATTTTCATTACCATTTTCCAATATCCAAAAGTAGGAGGGGTGATTGAAAAGTTCTCAGCCTGAGGCACTTTCAGTTACAATACACCATTCTTACTTTCTGTATGAGAAGACTGCTGTCTTTGATGGTGAATGCCAAATTTTCATCTCATTCATTGATTAAATATAGCTTCCATTAATTTTTTCCCATGTGCTACCAAAGGGTCTGCTGAAAGGGTATTAAAATTAAGAAGAATGCCACAATGAATTTTCTCATCTCTAAGGAGTCTTTTTTTCTAGCTGATCATCTGGCAGAGAAGGGTCACTTGGACTTTATCCTCTCAGCTACTGAGAGACCTGCTGAAAGATTGACTCCTTGGAGGCTAGAAAATTCATCACAGCATACTTCTCAATTTTAATGTAACTGGAAGTGCCTCAGGCCCAAAAACTTTTCAATCATCCCTTGTATAAGGCAGATCATTGCAGAGTGGTGCTCACTTCCTAAATGTGGCTAGTTTAATATCTATTCTGATATTACTCATACTAGCATGAAATTTCAAATGATGTATGTGGAATCAGCATATCTTAGTATCTGGTTTAGTACTATTATGTGGACTACTGGAGTTCTTATCAGTAGTTAACCCTTTGTTGCATGGTGTCCACATTTTTGGACACTTTCTAAAATTCATTTTGCAGCCCCTTTCTCCAAAACTTTCACTAAAACATCTTTCCCATATTTGTAGACATCTCAAACATCAGAATAAAATCATAGTCAATGTTCTGTGCTACTCCCCAGTATCTTCCACATGTTTTCTTTTACTATATCCTCAGGTGGCAAACAGGTGAAGGTCTCCCTCATTATATAATTTCATATGCAAAGAGTGATTTTGGAATTTTCACAAAAGCACTGGAGTGTGCTTCTGAGAGAACAAACTTACATGTGGGCCAACCACATGTTCTTCATAGGCATGTTATTGGTTCCCGTAACTCCTAAACTTGTCTGTCCACATATGCAGACATGATGCATTTAGGGAAACCAATTGGCATCACATTTGAATGTTGTGCATGTCTTGGCAGAATATAAGCCTATTGCTTTCACGCACTTCACAGAGGCCCTGGACATCATGCTTGAATCCTCCTCTCCCATTCATTCTCTAAAAAGGAATCCTTTCCAGTAGTACTTTTTTGCTCATGTCTTGCTTTGTTTTAGGGTAAATATACTCATTGACAAAAGGAAAAGCATGACCAAGATTGAGTTGAGCGATCCTAGTGAAATTTGGTACTCAAGTTCATATTAATGTATCATGAAATCAATTAGAGTTTCAAGTGTGTGGGATGGATGTTCACGGAGAAGCAGGACTGAAAAGAAAATCAGTTTTAAATGCAGCTATGGGGTCATACTAATCACCTGAAACAGGTGCCTAGAATATATTTGTTGATGAAACATGGGAGGAAAACTACTAAACTTATGACAAGCAAAGTTTCAAGGTTGTGAGACATGCCAGTGCAGAGATAAAAATTGACAAAGGTCCGAGAAGTCAAGGAAATGGGTAGCTCCATTGTAGGTGCCAGTATACCTCTCTTTCTCTCAAGCCACTTCATTATGGGGCTGTTGTCAAGGGCCAAACTGTGAGGCAGTGTCAAGATGAAAACTTTGAAGGAAATAACAAGTTTTTAGTGTTTAATTGATGTAGACTAATCAGGATGCATGTATCAGCTGCATGTTTCAAGTTGATGCATGTTTTAATGTTTTTTCAGCACTTGTGTTGCTATGACAAAATTGTATGACAAATTTGAAGCCATAATTTCATGTAGTTTGCTTTTATGCAACAAAGGGTTGATGCAAATCTAGTTTTGATGAAACTTCACATACTCTCTTCTGTACCTTAAATCATGAGTGATTATTGTCTGTTGTGATATTCTTATTCCTAACAAGGGTAGTGTGACTTTTGAGAAATTTTGCTGTCATGATTCTAATGTCTCATTAAGATGCCACATGTTGCCAGAGCTATAACTGCAATTCACAGGTTCTTGAAATCATCATTGAATTCATGAGGGATGTAAAGGGTATGGGAAAAAAATACCAATGACTTTTCACTCAGAGTTTTTTTGTGAAATTTTCACTTTGCATATCTGAGTATGTTTCCAACTGATTCTTAATATTTCACCCAAAGTTATTAGACCAAAGCAACAATATCAGAAATTATTGAAAAGAAGTTATGAATTGAGAATGGACTGGAGCTCCTTCTAGTAGTGGAGTACCTGTAGAGAAAGCACTTGAGCACTGTCCTTCCTGGTTATCAAGAACATGTCAAGCTCCTCTTCCATTTACATTCATTCATTGGGCTGGTTGTTTCTTGGATGTTTCATGAGCTTCTTCCTCATGAATAGAAGATGAATCAATGAGTATCCATCCAGAGAGTTTTCATAGAGTTCATTAAGAATTTCCTTTTGTTTTTTTTTTGTTTTTTTTTAGGAACTGACAATTTTAAACATCCAACTTGTCATGGATATTATTTTGCCTATAACTCTGCTTTTGAATAATTGGATTTTTGCATGCTTGTTGACTCAAATAAAGGAAAACATGTTACATCCTCAGCATATTTGGTGATATGTGACTTAAGCAATCATGAGATACTCTCCATGTTGTTGAGCTTTTATTTTTTTCATACCCTGCAGACTCAGGCTGACATAAGACAAGGGAAATTCTGGAAGAACTTTGTGAAAACTCTCTGAATTTATATTGATTAATTTCTCTGCTATTCATTAAGAATAAGAACATGAAAATCATCTGCAAGAGACAGCCAGCCCAATGAATAAATTTAAATGGAAGCGGAGTTTTATGTGGTCTTGATGACCAGGAAGGACAGCACTTGATTGTTTCCTCCATTTCACTACCAGCAAGAGTTCTAACCCAGTCTCAAAGTCTAACGTTTTTCCAGTAATTGCTGATAATATTGCTTCAGCTCAACAAATATGAATGGCATTTTGCAAATCACTTGAAAGCATACTGTTGCATGCATTGTAAAAGTTTCATGAAAATTGCTCCAGTGTGAGCAGAGATATTTAGGTTAAAAGTCATAGGCAATTTTTTTCGCCATACTTTGTGCATATTTATGCAAGAGGAAGAGGATGTTTTGATGCTGACTGGTGTGATGAAGCAAAGAAATATTCTCCCCTTTTTGTCGTTTTAAAAAGAAACAAGAGTATTTATTGATGCTTATTCAACAATGTTCACTATTACATATGTCCTCTTTCCTTTTCTACCATCTTTATTGATTTTTAACCAAGAACTTGATATGTGTTTCTTTACAAGCCAGGACCAGCATTCTGGCCTTCCATTTGCATGGAAACTCTGGCTGATCAAAACATGGCATGGGTGCTAGAATATTTAAGCTGATTAAAGTCCAGCCTACCAATCCCTGATATGGAAGTCTCCATTATTCTTCTCAGTTGTTCAATGCAAATTTTTCTTTTTTCTTTTTACCCCTTTCTCCAACTTTCTGAATATTCATCTGTTTCTGTAAGATAGAATGAGATCACTTCTGCCTGGAAGGGGGATTGAAGGCAGCTTGCGTGCCTGGAATGGAGCTATCTTTTCATGTCGGTCCAAGGCAACAGAAGCATCCTATGTCAGTCCATCAGTAGCTGAGAAGACTGTATTGCCCTTTGAGGATATTCCTGGGACCCAAAACATCCCTATTTTTGGCTCCATCTGGGATGTCACTCTACCATTCATTGAATGTGTGTGACTTTCAAACTTCCCTTTTTATCTAGTTGTGGTCGTAAATTAATGCACTGTGTGTGGCTGAAATTTTGTTTTTATTTAGCATCAAAAATCAAGCAGACTGCAGTGCATAAGTTCCTTTGGTCCAGATACAAGAAATATGGACCAATTTGGAAAGAAGTCTTACCATTTCGATTTACTAGTGTCAATGTTGTCAGACCAGAAGACATTGAGATGGTGTTCCGGCTGGAGGGAAAAACCCCTGCCCGACCTGGTCTTCAGTCACTAAAGGAAGTGCGCCAAAAACACCTAGAGGAACAGCTACAAAATCCAGGCATTCTCATTGCGTATGCTTTCATTGTATGCACAATTTCAGCTTGAGATTGGGGTTGTAGGGACACACAGTAGGGTTATGCTCTTAGACACTGATGCCAGACCTAGTAGCTTGCTTGCCTGAAGTGCTAAGAATTACACCTCCCAACCTGTAGTTTGTTTAGCATCATGCCCTTGCAGCTTGGAAATTCCTCATGATGAAAGAATGACACAAGTTCTCATTCCATCTAAATAAACATTTTAAATATTAAAATCGTGTTATGGCACTTGAAAGAGAGAAGGCATTGTTTATTATGTGTATACAACATGACATGGATGCTGAAACTTGAAGCAACTTCCATTAGTCCTTTTAAGAAGTCTTGAGTGTGACATATAACCTACATGAATTGTCACTTTTGCTTTGTCAACCACTTCCAGTACTTCAGTGAAGCCATTAATTGCTTCCTTTTCCATTTTATGGATCAAATTTTATTTATATAGATCCAATTGTGCGCCAGTTTGTGGTGCATTTTTTCTTTCTTCAGCCTACAATAAGCCCTAAAAATACTAATAGTCTCTTTTAGCCTTGGCTTAGGCTGTTAAAATTGCTGTATATCAAACTACTCAGGTTAAGGAGAGGCATCGGTTTGGAGCATTCTCTCATACCTGATTATACCAATTTTTTATGCTATGAATTGATATGATCCAACAAAGAAACACTCAAATAACTTCTATTCACTTAAAAGGTACTCAATGGTCAGTCTTTTGTAGGCATGTCAACATTGACTTTTGTTGCACCTTAAGACAGAATTTTATTTTTATAAAATTCCAGTTTCTTAAATGCAATAGACCTCATTCTCCTGCAAGGAAGTTCATATTGGAAGTTTCTGCATGCAGGAATGGAGAGGACTGGTACAAGATTAGAAGCCAGGTTCAGCAAAGTATGATGAAACCAAAGTCAGCTCTTCTCTACCTCCAGCCCATGGAGAAGGTGGCTAAAGAATTTGTGGAAAGAATGAAGTCAATTCGGGATGCCAATGGAGAATTACCAGCAGACTTCATCAATGAACTCTACAAATGGGGTTTGGAATGTGAGGTTCATTAGTATTTGGCATTCCTAATGGAAAGTCTCATAATGCATGACAAACAAATTGTTGAGAAAGTGATGGATACTTTCTGTAGCTGTGAGCCTGGTGGCTTTGGATAGGAGATTAGGATGCCTGGAGCCAAACCTCAGCAAGGATTCTCCTCCACAGAGGATGATACAAGCTGTGAATGACATGTTTGCAGCCATGAATAGAACTGAACAGGGAGCTTTGCCCTGGTGGAAGATCTTCCCTACTCCTTCATGGAAGAAGCTGGTTCATTCTCAGAGAACACACATGGAGTGAGTAGTTGTGAATTTCATTCTCATTATCTCCCATCCAAATACATTCCTATTTTACTATTGTTGTGCCCTGTAGGATCAGCTTGAAATTCATTGGTGAATCCATGAAAACTTTGAAGCAGAGAAGCACGGATGAAGACAGAGATCCCAGTGTCCTGGAAATCCTACTATCTAGGACAGACCTGACTCAAAAAGAGGTGCTTGTGATGATCCTTGACATGCTTTTTGCTGGCATCGATACTGTATGTTTCACTTGTCTTTCAGTCCAATGTCAAGTCAGCTACATGTTCAGTATATCAAGGTGTATCTCTTGGCAGACCTCAAACACAATTGGGTTCACCATGTATCATTTGGCAAAAAACCCAGAGAAGCAGGAGAAGTTGTATGAAGAAGTGAAGAAGATATTGCCCTCCAAGGATATGCCAATCACTCCAAAGGTCCTGAATGAGCTCTCATTTGTGAAAGCATGCATCAAAGAAACGCTTAGGTGAGACTTTTCCCACCTCAAGCCAAATGCTTGAATTATTTGGAATAGTTCATAGAAGAGAGTACTTGCTCATCTTTAGATTGAATCCAGTCACTGTTGGTACACTTCGGGTGTTGGATTGTGACATTGTCCTTTCAGGATATCACATTCCTAGAGGGGTGAGCTGTCTTGATGGAAATATCTCTTGTTGAAATAATTGAATATTACTATTATGATTTCCTTTTTAATATCAGATGCATCTAATTACCATGAACTATATTGCATCACATCTGGAGGAGTATTATCCTGAGCCTGAGAAGTTCAAGCCAGAGCGATGGTTACGAGGGCAGAAGGATGAAATAACTGCATTTGCGTCCATCCCATTTGGTCATGGGGCTCGCATGTGCATCGGACGAAGAATTGCTGAGCAAGAAATGTGGCTTCTTCTGACCAAAGTCAGTAGAGGTCTCAATTTCTCCCACTTAGTCTCTAAGTTTTCATCTTTCTCCCATCTTCCAATACAATCAAGAGTTAACATGAGAGAGCTCTACTTTGTTACATCAGGATTCTTATCTCTATTCCAAATACATAATTTGTTTGATTGACTCTATTCCAGGTCATCCAGAACTTCTACCTGGAATATCATCATGAGGACATCGGCATTCTCTCAAGGCTGGTCAATACTCCCAGCCAACCTTTGAGGTTCAGACTTATTGACAGAGTTTATTGATTTAGAACTTATTGGTCTAACTCTCAAGTCCTTCCTCATTCTCTGGGCATCAGATATAAGATAAGGTGATCAGAGGTATGACAGGATGTTTACATTTTTATTTACTGCCAAGAATGTATTGCAGTATTTTATCATATCCAATCTTTACTGCTCTAGAACTGGGGAAAATTCTCTATCATCATTCGCATGACTATGATGATGTGGTGCACAGTGATGGCAGGCATATATGCTTAAGGTTCATTTTTACATTGACACTTACCAGAATCAGAATTTGTTCATCTGCTATATTGCTTGTATCGAGAAATTTTTATCCTATATTTGAATTAGTTTAGTATTCAAAAGTGTCTTTATGATCAGTAGGTATTCTTAATGGAATGATAAGGCTATGGATTGCCTCTATAATCAGTTCCATCTTGAATGTGACTTACATCCCTAGTCAATTGAAATATGGTCATCATAGAATGAATATGATTCAGCTATAACCCTACTATAGTACTAATATGGATCAGATATTTCAAATCCTTTTTCCAAAACCAATGTATTTTTTAAAATCATATTAAAAGCACAAGGATTTGCCTTCAAAACAGTTATGTCAAGTCATGAAGAGGTCATGCTTCTGGATTGTGAGTATTTTGAATATTGTTGGATGTTTTGGTTTTTTTTTGAGAAAGCAGTCTGGTATATATATATAAATTAAATATGTTCTAGTGTGATGGTCCATAATTTTCTCCTCTTGAACCTGATGAATTGTTCCTCTGTCGTACATGTGCCTGGTCATGCATTTGATAATGTTGTTTATCTGGATGTGATGATGTTTCTTCTGAGAGATGGACACAACTCAGTACCTGAAAAATATTTAGAGTTCTTTTACTTCTGTCAATACTTGGATAGCTAGCATTCATTTTTTTGTGCTTTATTCCCTTGTGGAGTGTATACTTCAGATGGTATACTTCTGTCTCCTCAGCAGGATCTATAAACACATGTGTTTACCAGTTCTTCATTAGGAAGCATCAGACATTACTTAGAAATAGAAACATTATTTAGCGTAAGAAGATCTTATATTTTCGAGCATAATGTACATTGCTTAAAGCAGGCATGAAATGGATGGAGTCATTTCCACATGTGAATGAATTTCTTTTCTAGTTTACTTTTTATGAGAAGGAATTATAAAGTTGACCTCATTTGCAGCTAATGCAGTTGCCAAGTTTTTGTCTATTACCAATGTACTGCATTTAGCCTTGGTAGCATGTCTTTAGTTCATACCAATGCCTCATAATGAAGCTTTGCTCTATTCTGCATCCTTGGGCCCCTGTGAAAAATGTTTCTGAAGATTTCATGCAATAAGACTTGTAAGGGATTCCAGTGTGTTATTTGCATATGACTATATTATTGGTTGAATAAATAACTAAAAAGGAAGTACTCATCAGGATTTTTAACATGATTTTGGCCAGAGTTGATTCTGGGACCACTAGAAATCAGTACTTTCTGATCACACATTCCCTTGAAATGAATATTTATCACACTGGAAGTTTCATAGGTAGACTCTTGTGGACATTGCATTCTGATTTGATCATAGCCATCAGAAGAGTGAGAAACTGGGAAAAAGGAAAACTTTATGAACCTTCTGGGCAGTATGCTCATAAAGACACGTTTTCAAAATTTTTACAATAATGTAATTTCCCATTTTGTGCAAATGATCCTTTTTGAGTTCACTGCATTTGGCCTTTGACACACTACAGTCAATTATTATCTACCACATAGTAATAATAATGAAAAACTTTCAAGATATATATCGCTGAGGGACCTTGATGAATTTCTTTCCAAAGTGTCCAACACAAAGAAAACTCACTCTGCAAAGGTTTAAGAAGGTCGATCTTATATTTCTTTCAGGTTGAGAGAGCCTATTCAGGTCTACTTGCATTACTTGCTTTAATCCTGCAGGGATTAGATTCCACATTGAGGTGGAAATACTTTTTAAGCACCATATTAATTCTATTCTGAGATGAAGGATTTTCATTTTTTTCATTGCTTGAATTTCAGCAGTTGTTGGCAATAGCTGATGTCATTTGATGCATGCATCCAGCAGCCTTTCAGCAAGTGGTTCTATTTTGTGGCCTATTCTAGGATGACCCTTGAAAATTTAAAAGTGAAAGAAAGGAAAAATTATTGTCTTAAGAATCCAATAAATATGGTATCTTGCCAGTTGTTACAAAAGAGATGCCAGTGATTTATTGCACCTTAATTTTTTGTTTTGTACTGTTATCTGTTGTGATATTATTATAAGTAAAATAACCATTACATGATAGAAGTTTTCCTGCCATTGTTCTCATGTTGTAAATCTGAGTTATGATATGCATGTTCAGATGTTCCTTATTCTTGTACCAAGAAGTGCCAAAGATTGTGTACCTTACTTTCTGGTCTGATCTTTCCTGCACTTAGGAAATTGGGAAAGTATTCTCCCCATTTTTGTCATTCTGAAAAAAAAGGAATGTTGCTTATTTTAGAATATTCAATATCACATATAATTTCTTTTCTTTACTTTTATGATGAACTATTTTGAAAAGAGAGACTGTAGTGCACTTTTTTCCAAGCCAGGACCAGTGCCATTCTGGTTCTCCATTTACATGGAAACTGGCATATGAAATATTGGTATAGATGATAGAATATTTGTCCTCATAACTGATGAAACTGCAGCATTCAAAATCCCTGATATGAAAATTTCCAGTAGATATATTCCTATTAGTTAAATGTTTTAATAAGTGTAATGTCACAATTCTTTGCATAGACTACATTTTCTGTGACTTTCCTATTGTCCTCTAATTTCTAGGAGAGAGGATGAGATTGCTTTCACTTGGAAGGGGAATCATAGGCCACTCACATGCCTGGCAGGTCACTGTCATTTCATGTCGGTCCAAGGCTACAGGAGTGTCCTATATTGATCAGTCAGTAGCTGAGAAGATTCCATTGCCATTTCAAGATGTCCCTGGAACCCGAAGCATCCCCATTCTTGGTTCAATGTGGGATGCCATCATCCCATTCATTCGATGTATGTGAAAGTTCACTGGGTATCTGATTGTGGTTGTGATCTGTTGCCCTACATCTAAAAGTGTGTTTTTTTTGTTTTTTTTTAGCAACACCAATGAAAAAGAATGCTGTCCATAAGTTCTTTTGGTCCAGATACAAGAAGTATGGACCAATATGGAGAGAAGTCTTACCCCTTCGATTCACCAGTGTCAACCTTGTCAGGCCAGAAGACATTGAGATGGTGTTCCGGCTGGAGGGGAAAAACCCTGACCGACCTAGCCTTGAATCGATGAAAGAAGTGCGCCTTAAATACCTTGATGAGGAGCTTCAAAATCCAGGCGTACTCCTTGCGTAAGCTCTTATATACTGATATCAGGGGGTCGACTTCAACCCCATGGTGATCAACTTAGATCACAGACCTGTTAGTTTTTCTACTTGGAGTGGAAAAAATTGTGCCACCAATCATAATTTGGCCATGCTAATTGCATGAATTTCCACATCATGAACATATGAAATGGGACTGTTTTATTTGTTGATGCCCAATGAGACATGTCCTTTAGTTTAAAAGAGATTTTTCAATTATATTCCAATAATGGATTTCCTTTTTGCTGAAGCCATTTCTTCTTATCAAAGTAGTATGACACAACTTTTCAGAGCTTAAGGCACCTGCCACTGGTACCTTAGGAGAATCATGAGAATTTACACATATGTTTCCATTGAATGTCAAGAATGTCCTGGCAATACTCAGGAGACCTGCATTTTTTAAAAATATTTTGCAGGTTCATATTGAGATGCACAACCTTGAAGCATGTTGGTACATTTAAGTCCCAGTATCCTACTTTGGAATTTGTATTTTTGTGGTTAATGACATTTCACTGTGTTTGCTCAAATGGAGAAAATTTGTTTTTACATCATTTATATTTTTGATATCAGGAATTAGGGGGTTATAAAAGAGAAATAATTTAATGCTTTTTTCAGTATTTGGAAAAATTTACTTTTAATAGACCTGATCTTCAAACTATTCATGCACTATCACCTCTCTTCTGCATCCAGTGGGGAAGCTGTGAGCAATATCCTAATAGTCCTCATTAAATGTACTTCATGTTGTTAGAAGTTCTTATTATACCATGAACAACAATTAGCACTAGAAATACTATACCCACCAAGATAGATGACCACCAGTCTCTTGTGTACATGTTAAAAATAACATAAACCTCAAGATATGAGGTAATGTTTTTATCTTAACTTCTAGTGCATACAATTTTAGCATTGCACTTACTCTCCACTGAGGGTTTTCATGTCAAAAAGTTTCCACATACAGGAATGGAGAGGAATGGTACAGAATTAGAAGCAGGGTTCAGCAGAGCATGATGAAACCAAAATCAGCTCTTCTGTACCTCAAACCCATGGAAGAAGTGACTGAAGAATTTGTAGAAAGAATGAAGTCACTTCGGGATGCCAGTGGGGAATTGCCTGCAGATTTCATCAATGAACTCTACAAATGGGGTTTGGAATGTGAGGTTCATTAGTATTTGGCATTCCTAATGGAAAGTCTCATCAGACATGACAAACAAGTTTTTAAAAAAGCGATGGATACTTCCTGTAGCTGTGAGCCTGGTGGCTTTGGATAGGAGATTAGGATGCCTGGAGCCAAACCTCAGCAAAGATTCTCCTCCACAGAGGATGATAGAGGCAGTGAACGACATGTTTGCAGCCATGAATAGAACAGAATTTGGAACTTTACCCTGGTGGAAGTTCTTCCCAACTCCATCTTGGAAGAAGCTAGTTCAATCTCAGAGAACACACATGGAGTGAGTCATTGATAAAACTTACTTCTCACAAGACATCATTCATCCATTTTACTGATAATCTTTTCTGCATGTTCTATAGAATCAGCTTGAAATTCATTGATGAGTCAATTAAAAATTTGAAGGAGAGGAGAGTTGATGAAGACAGAGATCCTAGTGTCCTGGAAATTCTCTTATCCAGGACAGACCTGACTCAAAAAGAGGTGCTTGTGATGATTCTTGACATGCTTTTTGCAGGCATTGATACAGTATGTTTCACCTGTCTTTCAGTCTAATGTTAAGTCAGCTACATATTCAGTATATCAAGGTGTATCTCTTGGCAGACCTCAAACACAGTTGCATTCACCATGTTTCATCTGGCAAAGAACCCAGAGAAACAGGAGAAGCTGTATGAAGAAGTGAAGAAGGTATTGCCCTCCAAGGATATGCCAATCACTCCAAAGGTCCTGAATGAGCTCTCATTTGTGAAAGCATGCATCAAGGAAACCTTAAGGTAAAGACTTTCTTCACATGAAGGGAAATGCTTCAAGTTATGTTACATCGCTTGTAATAGACAGGTCTCCTTATTCAGGTTGAATCCAATTGCTTCTGGAACCCTTCGAGTGTTGGACCGTGATGTTGTCCTTTCAGGATACCACATTCCTAAGGGGGTGAGGCTGTCTTGATGGAAATGCTTCTACCATAAATTGGTTGGATAATACTATGGTGTTTCTTTAAGTTCAGATGTTTCTCTTCACCATGAACATCATTGCATCACGTTTGGAGGAGTATTATCCTGAGCCTGAGAAGTTCAAGCCAGAGCGGTGGCTACGTGGGCAGAAAGATGAAGTGACTGCATTTGCCTCTATCCCATTTGGTCATGGTTCTCGCATGTGCATTGGGAGAAGAATTGCAGAACAGGAAATGTGGCTGCTTCTTACAAAAGTAAATTGAAACTTGAATTTCCCACCAGTGTTCCAATACTTTCATGTGCCTCTTGGTCCTTGAAGTCAGAGCACAATCAATCTCTGTTGTGCTTTCTGAGACTTCTGATTTACCATTTAACTGCCATTGCATTACAGAGTTTTTACTGGAGTCAATCCTCATGCAAAAAATTATTCATAGAAGTGCAATTTGTTATTTTACATTCTGTTTTCTTTCACATTTTCAAAGACTGAATCTGCTTAAATAAATCTTTTCTAGATGATCCAGAATTTTCATCTAGAGTACCATCATGAAGACATCGATATACAAACAAGGCTGGTCAACACTCCCAGCCAGCCCTTGAGGTTCAAGCTCATTGATCGCATTTATTGATACCTTTGATACAAGTTTTTTTTTTGCATTCATTTTTCTGAGTAGATTGTGTAATTGTGTAATTTTTTTGTTTAGATGAAGATGGAATTTCAATATAATTTTTTTGTATTTCCAAAGTTCAAAGCCAAACATTAATAACTTTGGTATTCTCTGAATGCTTTTGGTTTTGATAAGAATATTTCCTCCCTGAATGTTATTAATTATATTACCTACCCAAATGTTTATTTCACTCAAAGCACAATGAAGTATTGGTTCTTATTTGGTGCCAGAATGTGTTTCATGGTATTATTCTTAGCATTAGCTGTTGCTGATTCCTTGAATTTGGCAAATTTGAGTGCACCTTCATTATGCATTTTCTTGGAATATTTTTTTTGTTGGCATGGATTTTTTCTTCTAGATTTCATGATTAATGTGCCTAATATTGCCTTGTAAAATGGCAAGTTTGGCAACAAATAATATGTACAATTGTCAAAGAATTCTTACTTCCGTAATGGAGTGTATGTGATGTTCTACATATTGCCAGGGTTCTACCTCACTACTCTGGCTACTGACTATGAGGGATTTTTTCTAGCCCTGTTTTATAAGCAAGGATAGTTGTTATTTGTATCTGTCATTCTTTGTAACAAAGCACAAAGGGTCATCCTCTAAAGGATCTTCTTTAATTTCAACTGGTGTTAGTTCTGTTTTGAGTCTTCTTGGAATGGCTGGATGTTTTGAAATTTTTTTAACACGTTGACTGCCATGTGACCCACCCAAGGGTCATTTGGGTTTTTTTCTGTGGTGCTATCCACCATTGGGTCTTTTGCCACTTCATATTTGAAAGTCTTTATATTTTTTGGGTCTCCCTGTATGGGTTTTTGGTTTACATAATGTCCCCTGAAGTTAATTATATGCAAGAAAGTTGCTGCAGGCAATTACAAGAATTATCAGCAAAAATGTTGCAACTTTCTCTTGCCACAAAATCTTCTCTATATTCAATGAGTGTCTTTTCAGTTAAACATTTCAGGTTTATGAAGGTTTATGGGAGCACTTGGCCCAGAATGTTGATATTTTTTATGTTTTTCTGTAAGCCTGTCTAGAATCCATTGCCTCACTGAACTCCGAAGCAGTAGGTGCATCTCTTATAGATTCTTTGGTTGGTCATTTACTTGATGTTATGAAAAGCAAGCTTATTTTAAATAAATCCATGAGTGGACCATTATATCATGAAATACTATATTAAGCTACAAAGTCTGCAGCTGGAACAACCGCATTCTTCATGCCTACTATTGGGAGCCTTGAAAGTTACTTTGCTTGTATGCAAACACCGGTGGGTTTTATGGCCCCTAAGTGATGTTGAATCACTATGAGGCCATATGACCTGTCAGTGTCCATATATCAAACTTTGGATGTTCCAGATGTGTGGACTTGGGGAAAGCAATCTAATGACCATTATGGTTGCATTGTTGCCCTAGACATTCTTTTGGCCTCTGAGGGAGGAATGAGGCAATAGGCAGAAAATGGACATGGAAGACAGTGTGTTAATGGAGTTGTGACTAGCTGTATGACAGATATTCATTAGTTCCATGCAATATTCTGATATTTTTTCATCCAAAATACAATGATTTGTTTCTCTGTTGTACCTGTGCTTGGTCTTTGGAATTTATGGTATTGCTTACCTGAATGAGAGATGGTTCACCATCTGTACTCAACTCTGTACCTGGTGTTTGGATTCCTCATACTCTTAACAGTATTATATATGGTATTATTGCCGCATCTTTCTCTCAGTGAGTGCCTTATTGAAGTGACAACATTTCCTTTTGTTTTCTCAGCAAAATATCTTAATAGATGCTTGCTTTCAGCAGCTTTTTCTTCAGGGTTGTCAATGGATGCTTGGAGATAGAACATTCCTTTTTTTCCTAGCCTGATATATCTCCATGAAACCAGGCATGGAAGGGTTCTCTCAATTTCCACTTGGAGACAATTTCTTTCTTGTACTCTTTTCTTTTGTATGGAATTGCTGTATGGCTCCAATTGGAAAGCATTGCATTTGCTGAATTCCTCATTTTTTTAATTATTAATAGAGAACTAATGTTTAAGATTTTGCTTCACAATGAGCACTTTCTTAACAAGAAAAAGGAGAAGCTTAGCATTTAATATGATCATTTACTTGGCTTCTCAGGATATGGTCTGCAAATCCTATGCTACCTCCATTTGTTGTAATAATTGGGGACAATGAAGAGTACTTCATCTTTAGATGCTTTTGTCATTTTTTCATTCAAAGGTGAATATGTGGTCATTCGGTTAGTAATGATCTGTGTAACTGAAAATGTGAACTAATTCACATTTTGAGTATCATTGTGACACTCTCTCCCCTTGAAATTGACCAATTGTTCCTCTGGTGTACCTGTCCTGATCATGCATTTTTACAGTATTGTTCATCTGAATGTGATGGGATTTTCCTGAGATGGACACAACTCTTTTCTTGGAAAATGTTTGGAGATCTTTTACTTTTATCAGTTTTATCCATACTTGAATAGTCATTTGTCAAAATTTATGCTTTATACCTCATAGGGGTGAATATTTAAGGTGGTGTATTTTCATCTCCTTTGTTGCATTAATAAATAAATACATGCTTTTATCCTCCTTTTTTTATGCTCTTCTTTCATAAACACTGATAGATGTTTAGAATAATAACCTGCTGTACATTCATTCAGAATGTTTGTTGCTCAAGACAGGCTTGGAATGGAATTCATGCATTCCTTGGAAAGGAATTCATTTGCACATTTCCATGTGCAAATGAATTTTTCCTCCTGCTTACTTTTTATGAGCTGGAATTGTTATATTGACTCCATTTGCATGATGCCTTTTTCTATTTCTTCAGTTTCTCCAAAGGGCACCATGTTAATGCATGGAGACTTGACATCATGTCTGAAGTTCATACCAATGCCTCATAATGAAGCTTTACTCTGTTCAGCATCATTTGAACCAGTGAAAAATGTTTCTCAAGACTTCTTGCAATGAGATAAGTAAGTCTTATAGTAGATTCCAGTATAGAGCTTCATATTAATGTCTGAATGAATGAATAAAAGGAAGCACTTATCATGATTTTTAACATGATTTTGTTCAGAGTTGGTGGTGGGATATCCATGTTGCTGCCTTGAAATGAATTTTTATCTCACTGGAAAATTGAAAGGAAACTCTTTCTCATCATCAGGATCCTGATGATGATCTAAGCCAGGGGTCTCAACTCAAATCGGTTGTTCGGCCACATTCTGTACCCTGCAGATTCCTGCAGGCCGCACCCATAATTTTTCACTGAAATTTTTGCTTACAGTCATTCCAAAAGGAAATTTTAAGAACAGATGGCATGCCACATGAACCACCTCCATGGGCTGTATGTTTGACACTCCTGATCTAAGCCATCAGAAAAGTAACAAGCTGCAATTTTGAAATCCTGTCCCTTAATTTGTTAAAGAGATCAGGTCTTCTATTCCCAGTGAGTTGGCTAAGCCTATTCTGGTGTCTGCTTTCATATGTATCACTTGTGTACATGCTGCATGGGTAGAAATGCAGTGGTTTGATTTCATGTTGAGGTGCAAATATACTTACTGACTTTACTGCTGCACTAACATTTGCACTCTTTGTACCTTTTTAAAGATCTTGCTAGGTGTTCCATGAGAGATGGCAGTGAATTATGGCTCCCTTATATTAATATTTGGATTTGTATGGTCTGTTGTGACATCATAGCTAATAAAACAGTTATGACTTCAGAACATAACTTCTTCAGAACTTCTGGCTTTCTTTCATAATGTCCTAATTCTGAGTTTTGGCACACATGTTCATTTGCTCTGTATTTTTGGACAAAAAAATGCCAAGGATGTAACCTGCTCCCAGAGGTAAAACTACAATCCACAAGTTCCAGAAGCTATCATCAAAAATCAACAGTGAGGAATCCATGTGAGTGGAGGAAGAGATTTTTTACTTCACCTCCTGCTCTGATGTTTTCTGGGTGCATATAACATGAAACCCCAATGTCATCCTGCAAACAAACGGCAGTTCTTGCTGCTTATTTAGCTATGTTCAAAGTCTCATCTATCATCCTCCCTTTCCTATTGATGTTAGTGATTTTTAACTGAGAGCCTGAAGTAGGTTATTTTTGAAGCCAGGACAGCACCATGCTGGTCATCCATTTACATGGAAACTCTGGTAAATAAAAATTGGTATAGTAATTGAAATATCTGTCCATTATAGCTGATAAAACTCCTCAGCCTCCCAATCCTTGATATGAAAGTTCCCTATTGGAATGTTTCTATTAGTTTAATACACCAGTTTGCTTAATATCTCAAATATGAATGAAATAAGCTACACTTTCCTCTGACTTTCTCATTATTCACAAATTTCTATGAAAGAGGATGAGAGTGCTCTTGCCTGGAAGGGGAATCATAGGCAGCTTGCATGCCTGGCAGGTTACTTTCATTTCACATCGATCCAAGGCAACAGACACATCCTATGGTGGTGAATCAGTAGCTAAGAAGACTCCATTGCCATTTCAAGATGTCCCTGGAACCCGAAGCATCCCTGTTCTTGGTTCAATGTGGGATGTTGCCATCCCATTCCTTCGGTGTATGTGATTTTCAAAGTCCACTAGATATCTGGTTGTGATCCAATTCCCTTCATCTGAAATTACCTGTGCTTTTTTAGCCACACCAATTGACAAGAATGCTGTCCATAAGTTCTTTTGGTCCAGATATATGAAGTATGGACCAATATGGAGGGATGTCATACCCCTTCGATTCACCATTGTCAACCTCGTAAGGCCAGAAGACATTGAGATGGTGTTCCAACTGGAGGGGAAAACCCCTGAACGACCTGGACTGATGTCACTAAAGGAAGTGAGGCAAAAATACCTAGAGGAACATCTACAAAACCCTGGCATTCTCATGGCGTATGCTTTTTATTTTAATACATGCTTTTATAAAAGCCTCTACCTCTGCCTTATAAAAGCCTATACCTCTGACATCATTAAAACTATAGTTACAGTGAGGTACACACAGTAGGCCTGTGGAATCTTATTATAGACCTTGTAGCTTGCTGCCTAGAATGCTAATTAGCATGCCATCCACCCTACAATTTTTCTAGTTGCTTGTGCCTTAACACTGAAAATTCTGGATTAAGTGGAAAAACCACAAATTGGTCTAGTCTAAATAATAATATTTTTCTTTAATCTAACGCTTTCAGTACCTGCCTGATGTCTTCACTGAATAGAAGCATGATATGATTGCTCTGACATTATGGAAACACTCACATTGTCTTGGGAAGCCTTGTGCTTTGATGTGTAACGTTTCAAGGATTTCCAATTGTGTTTAAATGACAGTTGGAGTAAATGGCTAAAGCCAAGAATCACATCGTTGCCTTCATGAAACCATGGAAACTTAATGGAAAAATCAATATATTCTACAAGATTATCTATGATCAGCCTTTCAGAAACATTCCAAGAAAATCAGTCTCGGTTGATGGAATGAGTTTTAAACTTTTTTTTTTTTAACTCAAGTTTCTATGATGCTAGAGGGGTAATACTCCTATCAGGAAAAATTATTATTTTTAGTTTCTACCTGCAGGAATGGGGAGGAGTGGTACAAGATTAGAAGCAGGGTTCAGCAGAGCATGTTGAAACCTAAGTCAACTCTTCTGTACCTCAAACCCATGGAAGAGGTGGCTGAAGAATTTGTAGAAATAATGAAGTCAATTAGGGATACTGATGGAGAATTACCAGCAGATTTCATCAATGAACTCTACAAATGGGGTTTGGAATGTGAGATTCATTTGCATATGCATCACTCCAGGCAGTCTCATGATGTATGACTAGCATGTTGTTGAAGAAATGCTGTATTATTCCTCCAGCTGTAAGTTTGGTGGCACTGGACAGGAGATTGGGATGCCTTGAGCCCAATCTCAGTGAGGATTCTCCCCCACAGAGGATGATACAAGCTGTTAATGACATGTTTGCAGCCATAAATAGAACTGAACAGGGAGTTTTGCCTTGGTGGAAATTCTTTCCAACTCCATCTTGGAAGAAGCTGGTTCACTCTCAGAGAACACACATGGAGTGAGTAGTGCACTCATTGGTAAAGGACCTCATTCATTCATGTAACTGATCAGCCTTTCTGTATGTTCTATAGAATCAGCTTGAAATTCATTGATGAGTCAATTAAAATTCTGAAGGAGAGAGGAGCAAGTGTAGAGGGAGATCCCAGTGTCCTGGAGCTCTTACTATCTAGGACAGACCTGACTCGAAAAGAGGTGCTTGTGATGATCCTTGACATGCTTTTAGGGGGCATTGATACAGTATGTTTCACTTGTTTCTCAGTTCAATGTCAAGTCAGCTACAGGTTCAGTATATCAAGGTGTATCTCTTGGCAGACCTCAAACACAGTTGGATTTACCATGTACCATCTGGCAAAGAACCCAGAGAAGCAGGAGAAGCTTTATGAGGAAGTGAAGAAGGTATTGCCCTCCAAGGATATGCCAATCACTCCAAAGATCCTGAATGAGCTCTCATTTGTGAAAGCTTGCATCAAGGAAACACTTAGGTGAAACTTTTCCCACCTCAAAGCCAAATGCTTTAATTATTTGCAATTGTTTATAGAGGAGAGTACTTCTCATCTGTAGGTTGAATCCAGTCTTTGTTGGTACACTTCGGGTGTTGGATTGTGACATTGTCCTTTCAGGATATCACATTCCTAAAGGGGTGAGCTGTCTTGATGTAAATATCTCTCGTTGAAATAACTGAACAATACTGTGATGATTTATTGTTTATGATCAGATGCATCTAATCACCATGAACTATATTGCATCACGTCTGGAGGAGTATTATCCTGAGCCTGAGAAGTTCAAGCCAGAGCGGTGGCTACGTGGGCAGAAGGATGAAGCGACTGCATTTGCCTCCATCCCATTTGGTCATGGGGCTCGCATGTGCATTGGGAGAAGAATTGCAGAACAGGAAATGTGGCTGCTTCTTACAAAAGTAAATTGAAACTTGAATTTCCCACCAGTGTTCCAATACTTTCATGTGCCTCTTGGTCCTTGAAGTCAGAGCGCAATCAATCTCTGTTGTGCTTTCTGAGACTTCTGATTTACCATTTAGCTGCCATTGCATTGCAGAGTTTTTAGTGGAGTCAATCCTCATGCAAAAAATTATTCATAGAAGTGCAATTTGTTATTTTACATTCTGTTTTCTTTCACATTTTCAAAGACTGAATCTGCTTAAATAAATCTTTTCTAGATGATCCAGAATTTTCATCTGGAGTACCATCATGAGGACATCGATATACAAACAAGGCTGGTCAACACTCCCAGCCAGCCCTTGAGGTTCAAGCTCATTGA